>LGAG01000018.1:536424-549840 GCA_001278395.1 Lerema accius
TGCGAGCATCTGTATGTATGTCCATTTTTATACCAATTAAAAAGCTTGAATTTCGACAAGTGGGGTCAATGGACTCGAGGGTTATTTAAAACTTGTTTAAAAAAAAAAATTTATACTAAAATACCTATCATTAGTTCGAAACCTGTTTTCTACGTGAATTCACTCATCATGTAAATGTATCAGGCATGTTAAGAGGAAAGTGCTACTTTCTTTTTTGGGAAATGTTTTTATAAGCTCTCCTTTTGTTTTCTTAGCTCTACTCAAGTAGGTAAAGTCCTTTGTCTACCCAAATATAAAAAGGAGGTAAAATCCTCTTCGTCCATTACCCTACTCAATGAGCAAAACTGATAACCCTGAAATCGGGGATATACAGTGGTTCACACTCATTCAATATTAAAGTATGATAACGTGGGATAGCCTACATATAAAATATCATGTTATAATTATGTATTATTTCTTTCTGACAAGACTAACCTCTAGGATAAGTTTATCGTGTTATCAAAACCTGATTATATTTAAATATAATTATATTGTTTCTATATGCAATTAAGTCTTAACTTTAGCTCAAGGGTCATTAATATCATTTCTGATTCAAAAATTTAACAGTGGTTTATATTTTTGTTAAAACATTACCAAGTATTGGCGGATATACTGGTGCCGAGTGACCTTAGTTTCTTTGCATGTCTGAGTAATCATTACACAGAGCTACGAATTTTTGCTTTGCGGAAAATAAACACAAAATAACCGACCACAAACGAGTCCACGACATAGGAGCAGATAGCTTATAATACAAATAACTCGTTTGACGTCATTAGCGAAGCTATAAGGTAAGTAATATGCCTGGGAAAATACGTTGTTTATCTAAAAAAAAGTAGCTTCTACCAACAATTATAGTATGCCAATAACGTTCCTATAGTCATTTCTTTATCTACTTGTTTAAAAATTTGCAAATATTTTCACTGCACTTAGGTACCTAAATCAATGAAAAATATACAATTAGTAGGTATGCAGAATAACATCGCGTCGATGTAGATAGATCTACGTAGTTTAATAAAAATAGTAACACTGCAATCAATGTTATTGTTAAAAAAACTAAAGCGTGAGCAGAAAAATAATAAAACTTACCAAAAAGCAATATTATATTATAAAACATCCTCTTGTATTCAGTAGCAGTCCGCGGTTAAGGAAAAAACTATGTAAACATGAATACCGTATTAATAATAGTTGGGAGTTACGTCGTTAATTATATTCGTAGACAGCCTAAATCACATTCCAGTTTTTACCGAACTAATGTTTTTAGTAATTAAAGGTAAACTTGACAGTCATGTTATTTTAGTTTCGCGAACAATACGTGTTTACTGGGCAAGGTCCGAACCACTACTAAATGGAAGGTTTTCTTATAGTAACCGGTTATACGTAGAATGATGATAATTGTGCTTAAACCTAAAGTCACATCGGTATTTTGCGGTGCTGTACAGTGACTCATTTTTCTATAGATAACACAGGGAAAGCTTAATAATTAATTCGAGATTACCGAGTCAATACTCGTTATAAACATAAATAGGGTAAAATAAACAATAGTAAAATGAGGGTACAAATTTAATGAAGATTTGTTTATGCTCCTAATACTATGCGTTTCATACACGCATGTCTTGTAAATAGCTGAGAAGCAAACTTGCAATCCTCTTTTTGATGACTGGACTGTTGCCAATGTAGGTAGGTATACTTGAATAATACCTACTCAAGATATCGACAACGTATAACGTGATACGACAGCTAAATCATTGTCACTGGATGTGGAGTTGAATAATAACATTTGTCATAAAGGTATATCTATTTTAAAATTATACCCTCACAAATACTGACTCAACCTGTATTATGTTTTATTTTATGTAACTTAAGGATATAAATAAATAAAAAGAAAGCAGTGGATGTTTTCTCTAAATTTTTAGCTCTTGAGTGAAAACCTGTATTGAGGGAAGTCAGGCACATAACACACAACTATTTCGTATTCCTCTCAGGTAGTTACACAAAAGAATGACTGTTATACATACGAATCAGGACAAATAGGTAATAGAAATTTCACACTAGGTAAGTAAGTACATCCAAAAATTAAATGTTGTACCAAGACTGATGCTCTTTTTTCATTAAGGTCAGTATAAACTATCAAGTATGCATATTTCAAATTCCATAAATTTTTATCATAAATGATAGGTTTAAATTAAATTGATTGCTGCTATGTTCATCAACGAATACCAACAGCTATTTACATCTTACGATTAATGAACCGTAGATCTACACTAAAGGCTGACAAAGAAGGATTGCTTCATGCAATGTTGTCGCTTCAGGCAGCTTGAAGCAGAGGGTTTCCACTATGTATATTCGTAATTTTAAAAACTCGTCATTTATTTATATCAATGATAAAGTTATTCACGTCATTTGTTTTAATACAACTCCAATTTCGCAAAGGTGCTTTGATATGTAGGAAAAGAAACGGGTAAAGAAACTACATATTAGAATAAAAAACATCAATTGTTTCAAACTGCTCGTGAATGGCGATCGAATCGCACACAGCTGCATAAAGGTAACGGAACCCACAATACGTAGTAAAACAGTAAACTGTCAAATTATCTACATATTTCAAAGTTATGAGCTGTTGTGAATATTTTTATGTAAGTACAATGTGGGATTGATAACGTTATTCTATGAACGTGATTTCCTCAAAATATAATTTGCCCCGCAAAATATACTGAATATTACGCATATAGATAGAATCCAGGAATTACCCCAACGAAGATTTACAAGGTTAAATTAAAAAAATACAATAAGTACCTACGAGTCCATGAGATGGATAATAGGTTTGTGGGTAATATGATAGATAATGAATGAGTAATTACCGTTGACTTATAAATAACTGATGAACATAGATTATATCAGTTATTATTAAAGACATACAACGCACATTCGACGACTCCGTAGCCTAGTTGGTAGTGGCCCTGCCTGTGAAGCGATGGGTCCCGGGTTCAATTCCCGCACAGGGCAGATAATTGTGTGACAGATCAATGTTTGTTCTTGGGCCATGGGTGTTAGTGATGTTATTTGTGTTGTCCATGCCACCCGCGACACAGGGAATCCTACTGCGGGGGAATGAGAGTGGTAACGTTAATAACGTAAGGGCTGACTCGCACTTGGCAGGTTTTATTTAACGCCTTAGTAAGAAAGGATACAGTGTAAGTTGGTATTATTTTATGTATGAAGTGCAATTTCGACCACAGAGCAAGTGCCTAGTATTTAGTGAATAATATGCTAAACGCTGAAAAAAGCTCGGTTACTTAGGAACTAATTATAATTGAAAACATCGTTTAACGAACATGTTTACGTACCAGTTGGGCAGCTTTCCATCACTTACTAAAAGGTAAAAGAAATTAAGAAACGGACACCAATAGATACATTTACACTTCGCAAAAAACCACCAAATATGTTTGTAAAATTATGATTTTTAAAGTCCAATTACTCATAGCGTAATAAATAAATGGTAGATTTGGTAAGATTATATAAGATACACACACCACACTTTTATATAATAGGATAGGATGTAAATAATGCTAGACAGTGGATATAATACCCTCTCTGAACTTGTTAAATATTTTTAGACTATCGTTGCCTTGGCGCATATAAAAAAAGAAAGTACAATCATACGCGAATCTATTGGTACACGTCGATTGTTGTTGACGTCATCTATAAACATCTGTTCCCAAAATGAATATATCAGACATTTTGTTTTTGCCTTTTGTTTAATATGAAAAATTGTAGAATAATTTTCACCAAATTTTCTCGGTCACTGGTTCACCGATTTATAATTTGTTTTTTTAATTTGTTATAGTTTCAGACAGATTATTTTAGACTTGTTTTAATTATCAAGAAAGAGTGGTGTGTTGTGTGGTTTTGCAGCTGGTACAGAAAAAGCCACAGGGTTTTATATATATAAAAGAAAACACTATAATGGTACAACATGTATTATTTCAATCCTTAAACTAAAATATTTTAAAATATATCTGAGTACCTAACGACTTCATATTTTAGACTTAAAAGCAACTGGCTTTCACCCTATCGAATACTGGAATCATTTTGAATGTAATATAAAAATTAAAAAAATTAAAATGTCTAAAACCAAACCAAACATACATACTCAGATCGGGTAAATAATTCTATTAACCAATTTTGTTATTCACAACCAACCATACTGTACGATCACTTTGAATAATAAATTTAAAATTAGACAAACAACTGATAATATACCTGTCTCATTTTCAATTTATTAAAAACAATATTAATAAAGTTTTTTTGTGATATTGTCATTGAGACACTTTGGAATCATTACTCAAACTTAAAAAATAATTATTTCCATTCCAGTCATTAAATTCCCATTTCAGTAAATAAACAAAAAATTTTAAACTAAATTTTTCTATATAAAAACACTACATGTAAACTACAATTATAAAAATAACTTTATTGCTTTAGATATAATTCAAGGTACATGGTGATACAATAACAGAATAGTCAATTTGAGCGGTTCTCAGGACTTGATTGGTCTCGTGACGTAGTTTTCCGGTGAGCTCGTGAACAGCACTGTGATGACCCAGAAATGTAGTCCTAACTGAAATAGTACCAACAAAATTATAATGCTGTCTGAAATAGTACCAACAAAATTATAGTGTTACCAGAAATAGGCAACAAAAGTGCCTTTTCAAAATGCTTTTAGTATTCATGATTTTTTACAAGACACCCTGACCATGCAAATAGGACGAAAAATCGACTTTTTAACAAAACCGTGAATACCTTTTGCTTAAAAAAATTTCGCGAATTTATGACTCCAAAATCAAACGTGTATAAAAAAAGTTAAAAATAGTACAATAAAATTAAATATAATTAATAAATTATTATTTTTATAGTTTAGTTTTACACGTGACTAAAAAAATCTCACCATGTAGAAAATGATGAATATCCTAAAGATTGGGAACCTTTTCAAGATGACGCCGAGTCGCACGGACAGTTTGGAAAGCGGCGAGGGCGGGGCGTGGCGCGGCCGGCTCCGCCCCTCGTCCTGCACGTGGATCACGCTGTGGTGCGCGTGCGCACGGTGGGATGCCATTTCTGACTTGTATTTTGACTGGAAAATTAAATATGGATGACTAGACCGCTCTCGCTCCGTTTCGGTAAACCTTTTAACTGTACTAAGCGGGAACGAAACCCTTTACTTTTGGCAAAGTAGTCTAATAAAATAAAGTAAAAAGTTATATATAATAGTTACAAAAGTTTCATTAAAACCTGTCCAGTGGTAAAATAAAAGTAAAATCATTCAACAATTAGTTCACTAAATAAATAACAAAGGTCTGTGAACCTTAAATGTATTTACCGCTTACCACTAATACCACATTTGATAACAATTTTACTCTCAGATAAGTGCAAAGCCAATCATAGTGACCCTTACAGGTCACGATAATAATAATGATAGAGAAACCGCTATTCTATTTATAAGTTCAGTACATATTTTTTAAATGAGTAATTTTTTCTCCAAGTCTTAGTCACCATCAGAATAGTCAATTTTACTAAAAAAAACGAAACTAAGAAAAGCAACCATTAGCTTCGTATACGGTAGGGGTTTAAAAACAATCGATAGTGTACTTTCCGACCATCGTAATCTAATTGCAAACTTCATTAGATACAGTAATACTTATCAGTAACAAAAATATTACCTCTATCTTCTCCAACTGTATTCGAAGTGTATTGTTATCAGCCAACAGCTTATCTATCTTTCCTTGTCGTTGCACTAGTGTCTGAGTGAGATAGGTGATCTTGTCGTTCTCTATACTGTCGTGTGTGACGTCATAATCTCCTACATTTAAGGCACTGGTTTCAGAAGTGGGAACAGTAGAACTAGTTTCTCTAAGATGTTGGAGTTCATCTTCTTTATCTTGTAAGGCGGTACGGAGACTGGCTATTGTTTGGCCCATTTCTATCTGAATTGTTTTAAGATCCTGCAAGTAAAGTCTGTATACAATTTTTGGCTGGAAATATTACTTTGAAGTTATAAAAGTTATTTGGTATTCAAGTTTTTGTATGAGGAAACCACTCTGACAATAAGTACTTAACAATATCAATCCATAATTTCTAGAAATTCAATAGATTCAATCAGATGAAATTCTAGTCATCTTCAGACAGATATCTGATGTTAAGACGAAAATTTTGGGTTATTTTTATTTTTTAGGTTACCATATAAAACAATAAATGTGAACTAAACCGTGGCAAATAGTCATATTAAATCAATTCAAACTTTGCTAAAACCGAGAAATATTTCTGCCGATTATAATACCTACCAAATATAAATGAATACCACCAAAATCACCCACATTATTGAAACTACTAGGAAACAAAAATATTTATATTTCACAATAAATTACATACATAGGATTATTTCCCGAACTACACAACAATAATCATTTTATTTTCAAAACAAGGATCAATTCTTATACGTGTTTGCGTGCATGCGTGCATGAGTGCGTGCAATCTTGCGTGCGTGCGTTTCCGAATATATTCAAATTTTAAGCCATACTATTCTATATTCAAAAATATATTTTCATATCCATTTTTATACTTTATTTTTAAATATAAGTGACTAACCTTCCCCAAAGCGCTGCACTGCGAGTCAGCGCGGTTTCTAGCCGCACGTTCCTCCTTCAAGGCGTCCCGCAGCGCGCCCACCACGCGCTCCGCCGCACTATGACGCACTTCCAGCTGGCACATGTTCTCTCTCATCTCGTTGCATTCATTGCGCACTTGCAATATTGCCTCCGATAGCTCGTCTCGCTCCTCCCTGCAATGGAAAACGTTTGTTAATAGTTAACAAGGTTGTTAATAATGGTTTTAGACTGCAATCATGGGATGTATGTATTTCATCTATCAATGAAAGTGTATCAAAATATTGGTGTAAAATTCATAAATCGTGAATACTCGCTATAGTTAAAATAATTAAGAATTTCGGCTTGACAAGATTAGCACTTCAGTCTTTAAAGCGTAATAAACAAACTAGATTTCTTTAATATCACTTAGCACTCTCTGAAGTTAAAGCACCTAACACTAAGTAATACGAATTTACATACAATTTTACATACTGTTTTTAACATAACATTCTCAAACTTACTTCAACATTTCCACCTGTTCCATCAACAGCTTGGTATCTTCAGACGAGTCGGTACCTTCCCTTAACTGCTTAATTTCGTTGTCCTTGGCAAATAACATCCCTTTAACCCTCAACTTATACGCTTCCCAATCAGCCTCCAATCGCCTACATTCTGCGTTACTCTTCTCTAGATTTCCTTGCAACTCATTATTTATAGATTGTGCGTGACGTAGTTCGTTTTCTAATTTAGTTTGTGCGTTCTCTGTGCTCGTTAATTGCTCTGTGAGATTCTTTACCCTGAAACATGACGAGTTGCATTTTATTGCTGTATTAACATGAGTGTTATGTATAAAGGAAATGGAATGTAACTTTTACGAGGTGAATCAAAATAGCTAAGGAAAATACCTATTTCAAATAACCATTATTGGTAGTTACTACAAAGAGGGCGTCCTTTTATTACGTAATGCAGTAAATATTACATAAATCCGTTTACTATGTTACCTAAGAAGTAATTGAGATGTCAAGAGACTTGGTTTTGTGCTCCGGAGGACACATTAATTTGTCGGTCTCAGTTGTTATTATTAGATGACAGTCATTAAGCCATGTGGAATATGGTCTAAGTCTCATCCATTAAAACGAGAGACCCATGCCCAGTATGGCCATAAATGTTTTGAAGCTTTTCTATGATAACATAATTTATACAACTAAAAAAAAATACACATACTTTTCTTCCAAATCCCTATTCTTCTCTTTTAAAGCATTAGACTCCGCCTCCAATTCTCTGTTGTGCTCCTTATACTTAGTAATTTCGACAGTGTTGATTTCCTGAAGTTTTAATTGGGCCTGATTTAACTGTGTGATCAGTGACTCCTTCTCTAAATTGGTTGTATGATTTAATAACTCTGCTTTCTGTAGGTGAGTTTGTGTCGCAGTTAATTCTGTAATGTTAAGAATATAAATATAGAACATGACTATTCATATCAGAATCTTTATTTTAAGGTTGTTCAGTATACTATAATTGATTATAAATAATTTATTACTAAGATTTATACTATCTAAAGTATTTTATTTTGACTTAAGTTTGAGCGCCATTTTTATATCAAATACATATACACACATCAACAAAATCTAGGGATATTATACATTTTATCAAATATGATCAAATATCTAAAAAACTAAAAATAATTTTCTGATGTGGTAAATTGATGAATGATAGGTTATTTTAAGGTCTTTAATAAAAAAAAAAAAAAAAACTGTTTTTTTTGTTTTAAATTAAAATTATAACTTTTTTAGTCGCTGTTTGATAGGATTTCATTACGACATGGAAAATAATATTTTATTTATCAATATTTATGTATGAAAATGGATTAGATTGTTTTTCTTTTTATGTACCGCCTGACCTTTAAGAGTCATGTAACTTCGTCATTTAAGTCACAATGAAATGTTATGAGCCGTAAGCATGTTCGAAAATGGTCATATCGAACGCGTCGTTGCTAAGGCCCTACACACCAGCCAAAATGTAACATCGAGGCTGTGGTGACGTTGTCGCCTTACTGGGGATGTAGCTGAACAGCACACGGGTAGATATCCCGTTATTACGCAAAGACAGGGTCGATTTCATCAAATGACTGCCAGAAAACAATGCAATATCAAAGCAATGCAACTAGTGTAAAGGCTCCAGGTCGACCACCAGCTGCTGGAAAGTGACCAAACCTTGCCAACGAGATAACATGAAGTTAGTCTTCATGCTCGAAGACCGTTACATGGTCCAGCATTGCCATGTGGCAATCGCGGTCGACAGCTTTTGTCATCTTAGGAACAATTACCATGGAGTGACGAACAATGGTCTTCGGTGCTGTCCACTGATAAGTCCCGGTTAGGGTTTGACCCGGATTCACGAAGAACACGCAATTGAAGAAATTTAGGGGTAATTTGTTTCTGACAGCAACCCTCAGGAGGTCGGTTCATACCAATGCACAAAAATGCGGCGTGGGCAGGAATTTGTCTTGGCGGACGAACTAAGCCCGTTTGGATCCAGGGCAGCAGGAATGGACAAAAATAGCACGAAGAGGTAGTAGACCTTGTCATTGACCCACACAGAAACCAAAAAGGCTATTAATTTCTACTCATGCACGATAATGCTCCTTTCCATACGGCGTGGCTGGTGTTAGATGCACTCCGAGACCACGATTTTCCAATTTTGGATTGGATTGCACAGTCACTCTACTTAAATCCTATCGTGCCTGCCTGGGACATGTAACAACGAAACGCTTTGAAAAATTTTCCGCCAAATTTGACGACGAAACAACAAGTTTACGAACATTTACAAAGTACAAAGGGTCCACACACTACAGCAAGATATTGACATTTAATTTTAAGATAATTAATTGATGTCGATGTGTAATAAAGATAAAGAATAGTAAAACTGGACATTAATAATTAGATTTTATAACAATCCTTTAATCTGGATGAAAATTATTAGTTTTATAGGAAGAAATCCAGTTTTTTATCGTACTACTTTTGACTGCCGGTGAAACAAAATTAAATTTTTTATTTAAAACAAAAAAAAAACAAATGTTTTTTTATTTTTTATTAAAGACCTTAAAATAACCTATAATTCATCCATTTACAACATCACAAAATTCTTTATAGTTTTTTAGATATTTGATCATATTTGATGAAATATATAATATCCCTAGATTTTGTTGATGTTAAAGTAATTTCTTTTGATGTAATTTTCCGGCTTGAAAAAAATAAAATAATTATTATAATATAGAAATCAAAGTAGATTAGGTTTTTTCATTAATTATGATATTAAATAAACTACCATCTTCAGTCCTCCGTAACCTGTTCAACATATCTGATACTTCTCTGTGCACAACATTGAGTTCATTTTTCAACATAGCATTCTCAACTTCCAAATCTTGCATCTTATATGTATAACTTTGATTATGGAAAATCTCCAAATCGGAAGGCAGGCTATATCCTGAAATGATTGGAAATAATCTATTACTGATAATAATCAAAGTATAATTGCTATAACATTCTGATATCACAGTGATTTCTGTTATCAAGAGATAAAGCAATAAATGGAGAAAATAAGACAATTAATATGATTACATTATGTCTATAAAACTTACTTCTCTGTCGCAATCCAAAGTGATCAACACACATATCATTGTCATTATTCTCCTCTACTACTGTCCGAGGACAGTTGTTGAGGGTGTACTGAGTGTTAGACTTTCTTTGCGGCGACTTGCGATTTCTTACAGTTGGATGTTCTACTGTGTCCTTAACTGGTGATCGAGATTGGTGCGACGTGGGGGAACTTTTTCTAGAAGGAGAGATCGTGGATCTATTGTCAGGAGATACTTTTTTAGCAGTACGAGGTGCTGGTCGTCGCCTCTGGCCAGAGGACTCCGCTTGCATGTACTCATGTTTTTGGTGTTTTACTGCGTTGTGGTTACGCAAGGCCGCACCTGTCTGCTCATCGAGATTGTTGAGCAGGCTTTCCGCCTTGCCAGCCAAATCCGCGAACCATGACATTTAGATTTATTTAATTTACGCCTGAAACCAATTGAACTATCACCACTTCGTTCAACAAATCGATATTTTTTTTAACATTAAGCATTAATGCCTGCATTAAGTTTCTAAAAAGCGTATTAAAATCGTATCTCAACCATACCCGTCATTAGGAAATAACATTTAAATTACTCTCTTACAATTTAATTAAAAATTGTTTTGCCAAATAGACCAAAATGACAATCGTCAGCTGAAATTGAAATTTTTAATCTGACATTGCTGACGGCAGACAGGCAGTAAGAAATGACACTGACAGGTAGTCTGTAGTTTATTGTTGGTCGATGGCCAATAACGGTAGCGCAGACATATGTTATACGCTGTCATTCACGATTGGACTTCGATCACCATTTCCCCCAAATAAGATAGCGAACAACAATGATTTGAGGAAAAAATTTACTAACTGACCCAAGCAGATATTTCTTATTCGTTTTTACTTCTCGTCTTGAGCGTAAACAAAAATAAGTTTGCGCCAACCACATGCACAAGCCACAGACTGTGCGACGCTAACCCATAAAAAAAATACTGAGACGCGATGACAGTGACAGATAATTATGAACTGTTTTGATGTGGTTTTGATTGACGTCACAACTTGACAATTGACATTCCCGATTTGTGATAATAAATTAAAAGCACTGGATAAAAATATTGTTTGCTCGATTTATTTACGAAATTGATTCGATAAATAGAAATGGACTTCGAAAGTCCAGATGTCGAAAAAGACTTCCCAGGTTTATATGCTTCCGAATCTGGACGAAAGAGTAATGAGAGCGATTGTAAGTATCCTTATCAGAACCTCGCTACATCGCATTAATAAATACTAATAATTGGTCTTAATTATAGTTGTCTGTTTTTATAGCGTCATGTTTATTACAGCAACAGATATATAAGTAGTAATAAGTAAAATTGTTTGCATGTTTTTTTTATCAGTCAGTGACGGTGGGGATCATGAAAAGCCGAGTAAGAAAGATCTGTTAGGCAGACGCAAGGAGAAGAAAGAATCAAAGAAAGATCGCGGTTATGCTGCTCTAGAAGGAGAAAGTTCGCCTGAAGAGGACACTGACACTAAGTAAGGCTTATTGGGTGATTAGAAAATGAAACAGGAATAAATTATTTTTAATTTTACATGTTTTGTCAGGCACTGGAACTCATAACAGATTGACATTGGTTTCCTATCTTGAAACCAGCTAGGAAACTCATAATGACTGATACCTTACTATAATCGAAACTGAAAAACTAATTATGACTGATATAATCAAAAACACTAATTTATAGTTTACTGGTAAAAAATTATAGAAGACTACAGATCCCAGGTCCCAATAACTACTAATCAAATAAATTTGAAGCCACTTAAATTTAGATTGAAAATAAAATATAACAGATTAAAGAATTCCATATATTTTCAGTTCTCCATAAAATCAATAGTTAAAATAATGTTTGGAGGACAATAATTCATATTAGTAAAAATTATCAATCATTATTTAATTTTTTATACTTTCGGCGGGCTCAATGTTATTCTTACTGTAATTCAATATGATGACATATTTATGCCCCTATGAAACAAACACTATGTATAGCATAGTGCCATATTGATGGCTTTATCAAAATCTGAAAATTATAATATACAATGTTGGAAGTTGACCTAAGTTTGTCAAAAATTGAAATAAGTTTGGATCGAAGTGCGGACAAAATAACATACTTTTAACTATAAGTAGGAATTACTAAAATTTATCCTTTTTTCTAGAAGTCCCTCAAAATCAAAGAAGACCAAATCATTCAAATTTCCTTCAAAGAGCAAGGAAAAGCGCGAGAAATCAAGAGATAAAGAAAAGGTTCTAGAAGATGCATCAAAACAGAAAGAATTAATTGAAAAGGAGAAAAAGAAAGAGAAGGAAAGGGAGAAAGAAAGAGAAAAAGAGAAGAAAGAAAAAGAAAAACGTGAGAAGTTAAGAGAAAAAGATAAAGTAAGTTGTTAAGAGAAAAAGATAAATACATAATGTTGCTCCCAACTTGGAAAACCTATAAATATAATGACAGAGCTAGTTGCACAATTTTTTGTTGTTGCTTCAGCAAAATATAAAATATACTAGGTATTTTTGTTGCAATTCTTGTCAAAGTAGCTTGATGGTTACTCTGTAAAAAAGCATTTGCAATCATGTAGGCACAAATTCCAGTATGAACAATCTGCTAGCTATTCTATTTTAAAACTCATTTTAATATCAAAATAGTGTTTTGTTTGACCATAATATCTATGTATGTAAACTATATTATACATTTGACTGAAATTTTGATTGAGATCTGACATCTACGATTATATAAAGGGAACCCTAGAATATGTGGATGTTAGTAATAGTTTTTATATGAATGTATTTAAATAGCAATTTAAATAATGTCCTAGAAAATCACTGGATAATGGTTTAATTTATACATATGCAAGGTTTACATGTTTATGTTAATAAATTAAGAATACATTTCAATATACATATCAACCTACGCATTTGTACCATGTCTACTATGCAACAACTAAGTATTTACAATGCATGTAAATGTTTAATAACCAACTATGAATAGGTACAAAACACTCATTAGGAATTCTGCATTAGTGTATAAAATGCTTATGTCATAGCTTAAGATAATCCTCGCTTCTGCGGATTAAT
>LGAG01000018.1:568607-585037 GCA_001278395.1 Lerema accius
CTATAACAGGAAAAAAACATCGCGAGATACAAACGGCTTTTTAATAATGGTTTAAACTAGACTAAAATACCTGTAAATCACGCATTGTAAACATCTATTTTTTGTAGATAACTACTTATTTAAAAATGCGTTTATTTCGTCGTGTATGGTCGTATTTCCCAAGTCAGCATAATAATTCTATGTAGAGTCGTATCTAGCTAGTTTAGATAGAGTCATGGACTTTGTAACCGTGTAAAATTAACAAGTATACTCTCATTCTTACATCTAAGTGTGGTGTATTTGTGAGATCACATTATATTGGTACATCCATGGGTAGTATTTGATGATCATAGAATGACACTATTATGCACATAACAGTTGCGGTTCCGGGTTCAAACATGGCCAGGAAGATCCACAACAAATTAATCAACCTTTAATATCATTGGAGCTATATAACAGAATCCTCATCAGCTTAAAGAATCTAATAAGTAAGTGTCATGTCTCACTGATATTTATTAGACTAATTGGACATAACTATACGCAAAAACTAAACAACCAATATATCCTTCAATACTAAGACTGGTAGGTATCGATATCAGACGGTAATTTTACGCTTGGACGGCCATTCTCGTAATTAGTATCACTAGTTTTTGTTCAACTTCAGTTTTTATTCGATTTAGATATCAGCTACGAGAGAATGTAGAATAAAACTATTTTTTACTTATTATTTATAAGGTAATATACCGTACCTACACATATGTACCTACCTAAGTTATTCTAGAAGGAAGGAAGTAATTATGGGTCTGAATTATAGGTAACACAACGTGTGGATGTTAGAATAAATTGGAATTTGATTACTTAAGTATATCAAGCTTTATTCTTAGATTTACTATAATACCTATTGAGGTTTCAGATGGGTAGGTATAGTTGAAGAACACCATCAATGCAATCCAGCTTTAACCTACCTATATGTTTTGAAAATATAGATAATGCTCTTAAAGTACCTACCAACCTAGTTAAATGATTATAACCTCCCCAAGACAGTAATGTCAACTAATGTCGGATATTTAGTCGAACGCACGTACTTACCAAAATAATAAATATTGTCGAAAATCAGTTAATTATGCTAGAGGGCAGTACGGAACCGAAATGTTTCGGTGGGTACCTACCTATCTACTACTTATTTATAACTAAAGATGTAGGATTGAAGGTAACACCTAATTTATGATGGTAATTGGTAACGTGCGTGGGAAACAGTTGTGTCATTCATGTCGTTTTAGTCTCGGTTATGCAAAGATTATGAAATGTGGCTTGCGTTTTTTGTCTTCGTAACACTAGCTCAGACTTACAGTCTACTTTAAGTATGTAGCTATTCATTAAAAGATCTGTGAATATCACCTACACAACTATTCGATTGAAGAGTGGTGTAGCCGTGTAGGGGTCAACGGCTAAATAATCAGTTGTTGGAGATTTGCGATTTGAAGGCGTTAAGACATGTTTTAGCGATTTTAACCGATTGGTTACGAGATTAGTAAATTACAATCGTATAGACTAAGTTATGAGTAATCATGACGCTATGATAATTTCATAATCAATAATGATCCATTAATTAAATTGTTAGGTACTGCCTTACTTAGATACTAAAACTTTCCATAGACTAGTTAAGAACCTATTCTTAAAACAATTAAGTAGCTACCTATAAAATTACTCATAGTTTTTCGAACTACAAACTAATATAAAAACGTGAACGAACTTAAGTTTGAGTCACGCATTCAAAAGAAAACGTTTGCCTCGCCTTCACATTTCTGGCTTTGTGACACATTTCGAGACTTTATGCAAGGCCATAATATTTTTTAAAGATCAAACAAACACAGGTCGTGTTTTATTTTAATTTGTGCGACATAGCAACAACATGTCTTGATCTTTTGGATCGCTTTATACGGAACTAAACACTTCTACCAAAAGTAGGGCGATATGGTGCACAAAAAAGAAACGTTATGGACTCGTAATAGGTGCATGGTGTAGGTACCTAAGTATTTTAACCATCATGATATTAAATATGTGTAAAAAGTATTAAAATGAATAAAGCCTAATGAAACTAAATAATTATGTGCAAGGTAGCTATGCCGGCAATTTGTATAAATTTATTCCCAAGTTAGATGATGTTTGTGGTGTGTGCCTATATACCTATGGCAAAATAAGTATATTACACTAGACCTAGGACTCGTCATAGCCAACCTAAGTAGGTAATAAATAATTTCTATGTAAAGGTGGGGCTCTATTCTATAAAACGTTCCCACTCCAATTCCATGTATGGCTAGATTACGCCAACCTATGCAAATTGAATGAGATCATTGTCGAAATTCCTATCGAATAGCTCTACCGCATTCTAGGGCCTAATAAACTTCGATACAAACCAATGAATAAATGCTATACAGTTTCCAAGGCATCTTTGTTCGTATTGAATCGATTGTAAAGATATTCGTAGTACGTATATAAATAAAATTAGCTCCAGATCCCGGGAAAAAAGATAAAAAAACGTTAGTGCGTTTAAAAATAAAGCGGCACGAGTCGGTAGTACTTGACAGAACCCACACAGCGTCCGTACGTCTATTTCGTGATTGTTGTGGTGACTCGTTCTGTTGATATTTACAAACAACACTTCAAACAAATCGAAATCGTGATGGTGCTCCCTCGAAAAAGTGTCGAAAACGAGTGTCGTCCTATTGTTTATTGGAAATAAAGATTAGCGGATTATTTTACAATGTAAATCAACAAAGATTCATTACATCCGGCTACGGGTAACTGAAGGCGCAGATTGTGAAGAAAATGTAAAGTCTCCAATCTCCAACGAGGGCGAATGATGTACCTACAGTTGAATACACAGTGTTGATCTGCCAAGTCTATTTTGTTGCTGAAATTGCAAAATTACGACCGTCTCGTACAGGCGTCTTTGTAAATTCCGTCGTGAAAACGAAGTTTGTGTAACGCGTGAGTTAGCTGCCACTTAACGTGCATTTAAGATAACTGTAAAATTAACGTGAAACTCGTTCTATTAACTCTCAGGTATTCAGTTAATATCTATTAGGTATAGCAAACGCACTCATTACCGGTTAATAACTTACATTTCATTGCAAATTGACTTAAGTGGAGTTAATGAACGTACCAGTTTAGTAATGATTTTGTTATTTCAAATAAACGACTTTCCTTGAAAATAATTGTTGTGCGAGAAACCTAATTAGTGGACAAACAGTATACCTAATTATTTTTGGTGACCCAGTCTAATGAAGTGTGTGATAGAGAGCCGTCAGTGAGCCTGTGGAACAAAATACCGATTAAATATTCAAGATTAGCAACCGGCGACTAAGTCAGTGTATCGTATTTGGAACATTTGTTTTAATATTCATTATATAATGAGTATTCGCCGGCAGACAACCGGAGCGCGGCTTTCACTCCATTCGCTATTAATTACGAACATGATTGTGTTCGCTCGGTTCTATTTACACAACTGTTTCGACTGCTGAAAGATAAAGAAACCTAGTACAGCACTGCACGACGTTCGTATCTTATCGGTGCCACTCTATTGATCACTCATCATTATATCGCGAACGGCCCGCCTTATACGGACGACCGGACTACCTTTATTGTCCAATTTAACGCATAGACGTGTACTCTTTTATAGGAGCGATGTTACCGGTGAAGTCATAATGTGTGCCGTACGAAAATAGAAATACAGTGTTTGTAGGAAAATAGTATCAATATCAAAACTGTTGTGGTTTGTTATCGAACGGAAATGGTGACTAAATCGCCTACAACGAGTGTGAGGTCGCGGGAGATGATCGGCGTCGACCAGTTCAGTCAGCGGCGTGAAGTGTTCGACAGGCAGGACAGTGCGTTCGTGCCGCTGCCGTCGCCGACCGCGGTGATGTCCGTGTACAGGGACGTCGAACCAATTGTCACCTCCAACCACGGCAAGACCACCTCAAACTTCAAGCGAAACACTGCCGGCTACTCCAGCATGCGCGAAACGAGGAGCGAAGACCGAAATCACATCGACTTTCGACCGCGAAAGTACTCCGATAACTTCACTTCGGAGCTCAATCAAAGTGACGATGTGGACTATCGACACACCATGACCGAGAGGACGAGACGCTTATCTAAATTGCGAAGAGAGTTTTTAAATTCAAATCTACACGAGCCGAACGGGAGTACATTCACCCGCGCCGGAGTTCGCGCTTCGATGCCAGTAAACAACACATCGCCAATAAAATATAAAATCGGAAGTCCTAATTTATATAAGTTTCCGTTTGCCGAACCTTATACGACACCAACGCCTGTGCGCCGAGTGATTGTCGATTTGGGTCCCGATGACGATAGCCTCTCCGAAGGTAAAGAAAATCAAGATCCCGAAATTAAAACAAAACATGAAAGCTTGCCGGCTGAAGGAAGTCCTTCTAAGGTAGATCACCATAAACTCTTTGAAGAGCTCGTCAAGCGTTACTCTCCTCAGCGCAAAGAAGTCGATTGGACTTTACCGCCGACTAAACCTAGGCCGAGGGTCGTCGGCTCGGTCCCCAAGTCTTTTTCAAGTGTAAGCGATACTGTCGACAATAAGACTTCCAATGAAAGGATCAATAGTACTGACAATGATGAAGTTTTCGAAAAGAAAAATAACGCTGAAAGCCCTCCGGAAAAAGAAATTACTGAGGTTCCAAAAGAAATTTCTGAGAAACCAAACGAAATCGCTGAGGAACCAAAAACAATAGAAGTTATACACAATGGTCCTGAAATTACACAGGCAAATGTAGAAACAAACCAAGAAGAAAAGCCTAAGGATTCGAAGGCTTCCTTGATAGCAGCAGAAGAAAATGATCACGTTCCAGAGTTGTTTGTGATTCAAAGGCAAATAAGTAAAGAGTCACCAACCCCCAAGAAGACGATCGAGACAATTACAGACTTAACCATTCCAGAAATGATTCAAAAAATGACTGCAGATGGAGACGGTGTGGAAATTATTAAAAAGGATGTTAAAAAGGTAAAGAGAAAGAGAAGTTTTCTGGACAAGCTTCTGGGTCGTAATAAGGGAAACAAAAAGTAGAATTGAATATTACATAGCCTCACTGCATTGCTGCGGGTGTGCCAAAGATTATATAAAGTACTGTATGGTTACTGCTTGAAAATGACGTCAATGATTAGTAATCTAAAGATAATGATTGAAGCAACTTTATATTATAGTACATAATGTAATAAACCAGTACTATTTTTCACGTAGGTAATTACATTGGCATATGAAACTGTCGAAGGCCATACTTCCTTTATTTTTTATCTTAATGCAATGGTAGGTTATCACGAGCTGATAATAGTAAGTGCCATGTGACACTCCCTATCTAACGAATTGAAATTGTAATAACTAAATCTAATTTTGTACCTAACTTTAATATTTAAATTATTGAACAAGTTATTTTAATAAGTATGCAGAGTAAACAATATTGTTTACCGCAAATACTGTAATATTATGTGATGAATTTTCCTCTAAGTTTTAATCAATTTGACTCGCATTGTTTTCGTTTAATAATACATTATTATGTACCTACGTATTATTTATATTAATTGCTAGACTTAGTTACCATAATTTTAAAGCCACAGAATAATTTTCCGTTACATTTTGTTACTTGTTTTGTGTTACTATTATAATATATCAATATTAATATTTGGTTACATAATTACTTTGCAGTGGTAAATGATAGGCCGTTTATAATAAAAATGTTTTGAAATACATTATTTCTTTTAATTGTTATCAATACAATAATCTTTCCATGTAATTTTTTATCACAATCTTAAGGAATATACCTACAATGGTAATTATAATTTATACTGACTATTGAGTAATGTTCGATACCAAATGACGTCCTACTTAGATTATTGCAAGTCATAAGTTTCAAACAGAAAGTAGATTTTCACTAGAAATGTATTGGTAGAAAGCACCGCAAATTATCTCTTGAATTTATTATAAAAATTAAATACATAAAGTAACTGAATGTCTACATTCAGCTTAACTTCATGGTTAACTGTAATTAATTTTTACATCATCTACTTCAAACTATAATTTTATTTTCAAGTCTTACATTTGTCATCATTAAAACAATAAACTTTGTTATGTAAAAAATTACTTATTCAAACAGTTAGTAGCCAAACCTTAGAACTATTTTTAAATTAACGGATTAGAATTGCAGAGTAACATACATTCGATTATTCATAAAAACAAGTTTCATACGCATTTTATGATTAAAGTACCAATCACAATTTTATGATAATGAACAATGGCAATTTATTTCAGTATTTCTTTGTGACCCTGTACTCTCATTAATTGAAGTCCTCTGATCTTATTATTCAATCAATTCATATAGGTTTGTACGTAACTGCGATCATTGTTTAATAACTTCATAGTATGCACCTTTAACAAGACCTTGAGACAAGGTAATTTGTTACAAGTATTAATTTGTATGCATGTGGTTTTAAAAAACTTTTACATCTAATGGAATACATAATAATCAAGTGAAGTTTAAATTTTACTATTATGCTAGATATATATCAATGAGAATTCTTTAACATAATTCATAATTTTATATATAAGAAATAAAACATAACAAATTTTGGTATTAATACTGTTGTTATGTGTAAAACATTTAACAAAAAAAATGTAACATGTTAAAACAGATCTTATAATTATTTTTTATCTGGATCCAGTTTGAGTAAAGCCCTTTCTAAGCTGAAGAGATGATCATCTTCAATATGTGGGGCCAATTGACGCATAGCTTCGGCCAAATTGTAAACATAATCTTTATTAGGGCCGCTTGGTCCATGGCAACTGACTACTTGCTTAGCTATATCTTCTATTGAAGCTGGACCTGAAAAAAAAAATTATGACATGAAATAAGTCACTAACAGCAATTTGGAGTAGTTTATATGCGGAGTTTCATATACCAATTCATCGTAGCTGCTCATGTATGAGGATTAAAATGAAACTGCTCAAAGCTGCAAGTGCCAGTTGTTTAAAGCAGCAGTCTATACTTACTTAGTCTAAGATCTGGTAAATGCTATATTCAGTAGGATGCACTTTAAAAAGAGAAAAGATGTCTTACAAAGTAAATTTCAATGGCAACCTCGCATGGGTGATGTGATTTCTAATATTACAAAAAAAATATCCAAGTAACAGTGAGTACCCCCAAGGGTACTGACTGTTACCTGTTTTGCGAGCACATACTGAAAACACAGACTTTATAAAACAAAAGAGACCTCACATCCTATTCTCTTGCCCTTGCATGCAGATAATAATAATGTTACATCACTTACAGTTCTGAAAAATCAATAACTTTTACTTTTAGGTCAATAACACATATACATAACATATTTGACATAAAAAATAAGATAACAACTTTAATTGAAGGCTTGTTTGTCAAGCAAGTTTGATTGTATATAGGCTTTATTTAAAAAAATAAGAGGTTCTTATTAAAATGTATACATATATGTACATACCTGCAAAAGATTCATTTTCCTGCGTTGCCACATACAGTGTCAGGACAAATGGATCCATACTATTATCTTTGGGATGGAATGTAACAGTTTTCTTAGAATATCCGTTTTTTTCTCTGTAATCTAAATGACTTGTGACTTGATCTATATCTTCAGTCTTAATTTTATACGCAACCCCCCAGACAGTACTATTTAGATCTTCGCTAGGAATTAATGTAACTACTCGACCTGGCTGAAATCAAATACAAAAAACAAGGATATTAAGAGTTAAAATTTACTAACCATAAAAACCTATGTTACTAGTGTTTCAGCATTTTAAGGGTAACCGTACCTGCTCGGGTGTTCCTCTATGATCAATACTATGTTGGTAAAATCTTCTCAAAAAGCCCTTTATATAACCAACAACTTTTATTTCATATTCAAAGTCAACCTTCCACACTAAGGATCCATACCCAAACACCCACATGGCTATTTTAAAATTTATTTCGTCCTTTGCAAGTTCTGCAACTTATTATCATTGTTGGTTATTAGTAAAGTACTTGAGAATTTCATCATGATTTATTTGTTTTGCTAAATTTAAAGTTTTTTACCCTACTTTCCATAAGTACTTGTATCTTTCATCATTTTCAAATGACGTATTGACTGACGTAATGTTGACTTTGACAGTTGAGTCAACATTGAAAATAGACATCAGTTCTGATCTGACATTTCAGACATTTTATTTTGACACAAGCGTAAGGTCTTGATTCTGCTAATTTACAAATGCTAAGACAGACCATTATAATTATTTTTTATCTGGATCCAGTTTACGTAAAGCCGTTTCTAAGCTATAGAGATGATCATCTTCTATATGTGGGGCCAACTGACGCATAGCTTCGGCCAAATTATACACATATTCTTTGTTAGAGCCGCTTGGTCCATGACAACTGATTACTTGCTTAGCAATTTCCTCCACTGATGCTGGACCTTAAAAATAAGTTTATTTTTATTTTGTGCTCACCGATCATTCGCTGTTTGTGCTATAAAAAGCCACTCACAACTTAGACAAGGTTAACATACGGAGTTTTATGTAGGTACACACTCTTTAAAGCTACTCTTATTGGGGTCGAACTGAGAGCAGCTAGTTATAGTTTACATATATTTGAAATAATCAGATTGAGTGCAGCTTCGTATGACTTATTTGATAAAAAAAACTAAGCTAAACTAATAATATTATCCTAGAGCTCTTTTTTAGCAAGTTTTTTTTTAAACGACTTATTTTGAATTGATTAATCGACCAATAAAGACATTAATAAAATGCTTTTAAAATATCAATACCTGCAAAAGATTCATTTTCCTGTGTTGCCACATACAATGTAAGGACAAATGGTTCCATACTGTTATCTTTTGGGTGGAAGGTAATAGTTTTCCTAGAATATCCATTTTTTTCTCTGTAATCTAAATGTCGTATGACTTGTTCTATATCTTCAGTCTTAATTTTATACGCTATTCCCCAGACTGTACTATTTGGATCTTCGCTAGGAATTAATGTGACTACTCGTCCAGGCTGAAGTCAAATATTCAAATTCAAATATAAAAATCGAATATGGTTATAAAATATTATTAGACTACTTTCAAAAAAGGTAGGTAACTAAAAAGTACGAAATAACTGTTTAGTGTCATACAATTTATTTTGGGTCAGTGTTGGTTAACTACGATAACTAATTGATACCGACTTAAACAAAATATTTATTCTACTTAATTTATAGACGTCTCGTATAAGGCTAGTTTATGTCCATTCATGTCATATTGTGTCTCAACGGGCCATGTATTGTGATTACTGTAACAATTAAAACTCATAAATAACTTGTAGTTCAGCAGTCTAAGAATAGAGCCATACCTTTTCAGGTGTTCCCCTATGATCGATATTGTTTTGGTAAAATCTTCTCAAAAAACCCTTTATATATCCAATAAGTTTTGTTTCATATTTAAAGTCAGCCTTCCATACCAAGGATCCATACCCAAACACCCACATAGCTATGTTAAAATTTATTTATTTCTTTGCAACTTGGCATTTTGGTTTATTATCAATGTGCATAATATCATGATTTTCAACATGGTTTATTTTATTTGTTTTGTTAAATTTTTAGTTTTTCAGAACTTCCATTTCGTAGAAGTCAACATTTTAAAATAACATTGACAATTATTGTGAACACTGAAAATGAAAACAGCTATAGGACAATGTCATTGGGACATTATATTATATACAACCATAGGAGGATATAGGGCCTCGCACGGAATACAGAGGGCCTCGATTCTGCTAATTTTTAAATATATTTAATCTGTGAATTAAATCACAGACATTTTAATTAAATAGCCTTAAGCAGAATAATTTGACTAATTGAAGATCTTGTTAATTAAATTTAAGACCGATAGGGTACAATTGAATTATATATTAAATAAGAAGTTTATATATCTGTGCATTTTCCGTAAGTATGCTCCATAGATTACATATAATAAATAATACGGGTTGTATGCTCTGTGACTGTCATCTATCATAATTATTTCAAAATATACTCTGTAGCTCTTTTCTTGCGGTGGCAAATTTTAAATATTAAAATTGCTAAAAATATGTTTCCAACATAACCAAGTACTCGGACTTCTTTAGTCATGTTCGCATCAATAATTTGAATATTACTACTTTCTACGGCAATAATCGTGCCTACATAAAATGGATGTGATAATATAACGGTATTACTGAAATGGCGAAAATTTCAATTTGACCCTCCTAAGTGTTAACTAATTCTAAAGATGCCTACTATTGCTCAAAAACTTTGCGAAGAAATCGTAGATCCTATTCTAGCACCATCTTCTCAAAATTTAAAAAATACTTTACCGTTGAGAAGATCATTAAGGTTGGTGAGTGGTAATTCCACAAAGTTGGAAAAGCCTTCTAGATCCATCGTAATCGAAAAGAAGAAAGTTACTAGCCAGATAGAGCCTTCTAGTAAAACTGTTATAGACAAAATAAAATCAAAAGAAACTGTATTAAACCAGCATTTAATAGACACTGGAGTGAATACTTTAATATCTGGCCCATTAAAAAACGATAACAACTGTATCACGAATGTTCGTAGAAGAGAGAACCAATGCAGTTGTAAATATGGTCATAAGAAAATTCCGTTCAAAACCTGCTCTAGACAAGCACAGACCGCTTTAAAAAGTTGTTCACAGTTTGATAAGGCTTGTTCTCAGAGCATCACTACAAATAATTGTGGCACCCAATTTATGGAAAACCTTAACAGTATGATAAAAACACAAATTAGTAACAGATTACTGGTGAAAAAAAGTTATGACTTAGAACCACAGGTAAATTACAGAAATATACCTCAACAGTCAAGTAAAATAAGTAATCAATATTCAACAAATAGAGTAAGCAAAATGATGTGCCAAAATGCAAAGCGGTGGGCTTTATCAAATTACCATACTAGGGGACCTGATTTTTAAGTACATGTGTACGTAAAGCTAACTATTCAAGATAATAATAAACATTAAGTTCGCCATACACTAGAAATGTATATTATTTCAAGAACACAATTTGCAAATGAAATTATTATAATTTGTTATACATATTACTACAATATGATTGGGGAATTAAAGATTAATAAAGATTAAAATAATAAACAGAAATAATTATGAAAAACCTTTATTTCAAGTCCAGTCCACTTTACCAGCATACAAAATTAGTGGTTTCATCTTGTTTTGTACCTAAAACAATAATTCATAGTAGTACAAGACCAAAAAAAAGTTATTTTGTAAAGGCAATAATATATAGTAGTGATACATCTTCTACCTAATATCCATATTTTTTTAAATACATGTAACATATGTTAGTTGTAACTTGATGTTATTTTAAATCCAGTTAATTTTTCTACCTAGAAGATTTATAGAACACAATCAAATCATTATCTGTTGAAATAGAGCAGCCAGGATAATCTTGGCAAGCTCTGTTTACGGCAGTATGCACCCAGCCAAAGATACAACTTGAATTTGATATTGAAATCTACATAACATTCAATATAATTCATACATGCACAACTGTTATAGTAAATATCTGTTACGACAGACAGTAAATTAATGAAACCAGTTGATAGACAATAGCAGAGACAAGATAATAACAAGTATTTTCTTTCAAGCCCATTACAAAAAATACAAAAAGTAGCTAAATTTCATTATAACAAAAGTTTTTAAGTTTAAATTTACATTGAAATATATCACTTATGGTTTATCTTTGTTCAATTTGTAAACAAATTGTTGGTAGTGTCATCTGGTAATCTTCTAGTTTCCAATGTTCCACCGCCACCACCAAAGCAGGTACCCGTTTATCTGCACAACCTGTCAGTCAGTAAAATGACAATATAGTTATTGCATAGGATAAGCCTACGCTACTATTTGCATATTTTGCAAAGGGCTGATAGCCACAAGATTGAATCTCACATGTTCTGTTGAGCTGGACTCGCTGGAGGGGGCTGGGCTTCCAAATTTTTGATCAGCTGGGCCAACCAATGCTTTGTGGAGTTATCTTCTTGGAGACAAGCCGTGAATGTTGCATCACGCAGCTGGTCTGGGAGGCACTGTCGCAAAGCCTCCCGAGCCCTTGGATTATCAGACAGGCGTAGGTAACATCTGACAACATGCTTTAACAGACGCGCCGAGGGATCCTTAGCCAGCGATAATACCATTTTACCTAGGATCATTGCTACATGGGAGAATCTGTCATACGTTTGGCAAATATAACATAGACCACTATCATCTAATAATATCTTCTGTAAGATGAAAGTAGCTACTGTTTTTGACAATTCAGACCCATTTTCCATTATACGAAGGCATAAAGGTATTATTTCGGTGGTCAAAAGAAAGGTTATAACCTCCTGTTCATCAGTTTTAACCAAAGCCCCTATTACACCAAGGCTAGTGAGACGCAGGTATTCGAAAGGTCGCGTCTTGGATACTGTATGTAGGAAAGGATAAAGGAATAGCGGTACGTGGGCTTGAAGGAAGGCCGATCTTGTTTCAGGGTGTGACGCTACGCACTGCATCAGTGCAAGTGCGTTGCAAACTCGGTTACTTTGGTGAGCCGTTAGCGTAGGAGGTATCATAGCCACATAGATATTTGTGATCTCCTGCAGCAATGCCGCTATGGTGCCAAAGCTGTGCCATAACATCGGCGCCAAATCAGGTACGACTTCGCGCTTCTTACTGAGTTCAAGAAGCGCATTTTCGCGTGTTTCAGGATTGCACAATTCTAAAATCCAAGTATAAATTTTCTCTCGGTCTACCACCGCTTGCATGTTGGCAGGGCTTTGTTGTGCACTCATATTGTTATTCATTGACGTACACAAACTTTTGCTGCTGAGACATAGTAATAATAAGCGTCAGATACACGCATGTAAGTTTTAGACCGCGATGAATATTTTGTATTTAAAGCGAGTACTAAGCAATAACTACTTGCTCACAATCAAAACAACTTATTTATGGAAATGAACTATGAACAGTAACTATATTTCCAAATTAAGTCGTTCTGTAAATTTAGGAAAAAGAATTTGCTTCCATAGCATTTGATCAAAATTTGACAAATTGAATGATGACAGTGACACTGACTGACACAATGATCCTTGCACTGACTGATGAGATGACAATCTTCTAATTTTTTGGCAAAACTCCAGATTCCGAAAATGTTATCATGGACTTTTTTAGGAATATACAAGTATTCATATAAAAGGATTCACAAGCACATTACATCATTAGGGAACGTTATCAAGAAGTTGTAATTAAAGTATTATGCAATTTATACTTCTCAGTTTTGACTAAGTACTATGCTCTATGAATTTGCTTCATAGACAATAAATACAAAAGCAAAGACAACCGCAAAATTGTCAAAAATATTATTTTTGACGTCCCAAATGTCAATGTGAAAACCATTTTCAGTTTTTTTCAGTTATCATATTTTTGTACAGGAATATACTGTCGTGAATTCTTAGTGCAATTGAATAATGAGAACTAATCAGCTGGAGTGAGAATATACGTGAATTTTCAGTTATTATTGTTATAAAATTGGTGTTCTAGGGGTATTTTACTATCTCCATAACATCAGGAATCGTTGTATTATGCTAACTTTATAAACATTGATATGTGAATATATTCGCCACGGAGTAAAAACTGACGGTAAGTTGTGTTAAAATCTGTTTTCACTATTTTCTGCCGTAATAGCTTTGTTTATTTTCAGACTAGTGATAAACCCTTTATGATATCGCTTTTAGATATACGGGAATGGACTCCAAATAATGATTCATGAATGACGCCATTGTTTACAGGCAATCATCTGGGAAATAGGTTGCTCAAATTACCATCTGAGTTACGAAGGCCATCCTGAAACTAATAAAACACCGGATGATCGTAGCGTAATTTATTTGGCACTTACAAATACTGCAGTTGTAATTTTCTACAGTATGAATTGCTATGAGCAATCATTTAATTTGTAGAAAAATATGAATTGATACACATTAGTTTATTCAGTCGATTGCTTATCTCTGTTTGAATAAGATTCATTAATCAACTAGAGATTTAACTAATCCTAGGATTAGTTAGTCTTAGCATAAACATAGACCATCTTGATTGTTGTTTGTTGCAAGTTACTCACTTGAATGTTGCTTTTGGGGTCAATGTAACTGTATTTATACAATTATTTATAGCCTAACAAACCCTATATTTTTTGTAGTTTTAAAAAACTTGCATGAGTTACTGAAATGGACTGATACTTGCATTCTTTCATGCATTATGATATGGCATCAATGAAAGACAATTATAATCAGAGTTGTATTTAGCAACTTTCAAGCAATATAGAATTTGTAATTCTATATTTAGGGGTATATTAAAACAAATATATGTATATGATGTATGTCATTCGTACATTAGAGATGAATCCAATAACAGTGCAAGTTGTTTTGGATGTAAAGTGTGCCAATGAAAGGACATGCATACAAATACAAGCTTGTAAAACACTACTCTACTTATAATTCAGTAAAAAAAATGATTTTATTATGAATCAAATCACATAAGTCACTTATATTACAATACCGCATAAGTCGAAATATTACCATTACAACATTCTATACTTTACCAAATTTTACTTATGCTGTATTGTTATTTAATCGACAATATGTTACTTAGAAGTTATATACAACTAATAGATACTTATCACATTACACTGTAGGGATTTATAGTTACATACTTGAGCACAATAAGTAGAAGGTCAACATAACAATGTTATGCATGAAATGAAACCTTGCCCTTTATGCTTGCCTTTTGTGTGGAACACATTATGATTTGAACTATATGAGAGTTTCTATGCTAATAGATATATTAGAGATGCTCATAGCTTGTTAGTGAAATTGTATGGTCCAAAATTTGAAGAGGATTTATTTGGTAATTTTGTTTACAATGTTTCAGTCCATTGCTACATTTAAAACATAAATAATTTCTAGTATTTATTGTTGCAGAAATGGAAGTTTCCCATTCACTAACTCTTAACGAGACTGCATTGCAGCAGCTACCGGATGACAAGAAACCGCATTTCATATTTGAGTGGCTTCGTTTTCTGGATAAAGTTCTGGTTGCCGCTCATAAGGTAATTTTATTAATATTTTTGAGGAGCTTACAATAATCATAGTATATAGGTCCTTACCTACTTTGTTAAACAGCATTTGCTATAGTCTTCTGTATTTATTTCTTGGAAAACAGTGACACACCTTATTGTAATAATAATTTGTCCTATAGACCATTTGTCATTCTCTCTTAATTTAACAGCCTGTTAAGTTTTGATGATGCTCTACATTACAAAAATATTGCAAAATCTTTTGAATTAAGAAAAGGACAAGAACAGCTATAACTCTACTCAATATAATCTACACTATTAAATGATAAATTAGGATGGTAACTTTCTAATTACAAAGGATAATATTTTTTTTCCAGTCCGACATAAAAAGCTGTCAGCAAAAGTTGGTAGCTCAGTTGGTGAACCTTTTGCGAGAGAATCTCGGCGCTCCGGCCCGTCGACTGCTAGCGCGCTGCCTTGCTACTCTGTTCTCAGTAGGAGATACCTTTCTGCTCTTTGATACTGTCAATAAATGCAATGACATCATCAAGGTTAAGGATGATTCGCCCTCGTATTTGCCGACACGATTGTAAGTTTGTTAGAAATACTTTTTGGTCTACTTGGTAAATAAATTAAATCATTGGTTAGTCCTCAATACTGCCCAAGTTAATTTTTAGTATCTTAAACAACAATAAAGGGTTGACAACTAAGCAAATGTGGGTGTAACATAAGAATAACAATTAAAACATTGCAGTAATTTAGTTGCCAACCCTATATTATAGATTTCTGGTACTGAATTATATTGGGTGGTAACAGCAAAGACTTATCGGTACTATATAAGATATTCAATTGTTTTCAGGGCAGCAATATGTTGCCTGGGCAGTATGTACGAGAAGCTGGGGCGGATGATGGGTCGGTCATACGAGGAGACTGTTACTACGCTCGTGCGATCACTGAAGAGCGCTGAGTCACAGACGAGACTCGAGATTATGAACACTTTGGAGAAGGTAAATATACTATTATACTTATATTAAAAATTTCGTGTTCAAGGTGTATTATTATCGCTATTTATAAAGATGTGCAGGGGAGTTACTTTCGCCATCTGCTTTTTAAAGCAACTTTGCGAAACGGGGTACATTAAAATATTACGTGCATAAATGTTTCATCGATTTCTATATGAATTTATAACTTTAGATTTGAATGTTCGTGATACTAGATATGCGTGGGCATGGGCACAGCGGCGGGCACGGCTCTCCGGGAAGTGTCTCGGTGCGCACGCGCAGCG
>LGAG01000018.1:610249-639756 GCA_001278395.1 Lerema accius
ACTCTCTGCACTCTGAAGAAGAAAAAGGAACGTACACTTCTCTATACCTAAACTAAAAAGCGCTGATAGATCAGATCTTTTGTTGGTTTTAAGTGATCGGCGAATTTAAGCAACTATAACTCGTTTTTTTCGTCGTGATATAAAAGGTAAACAATCTTTTCATAACTTTTATTTATTTAATTAATTTAAAAAAAAATATTTTGAAGTATACAGAAATTGTTTTTACATTAAATTATTGTTTATTCTTCAGTTTTTGTCAATTTGTGTCTGTCTTATTTTTAAATCGATAATTACAACAAAAATACTGTAAGATTGTTTACCTTTTATATCACGACGAAAAAAACGAGGTACAACTGCGGGCGTGGTCGAAAACGTATCGGTGACCGTTAGGCCGTTGGTGGGGTAGTTATCATTGACAGACTAAAATCGATAAGCCATGTCGGAAATCAATGAATGGCTTTAAATGTGGAGTATGCTGTAAGCGTCCTTAATAAAGAGGAGACGTAAATAACTCAATACCTAGTGTAGATCTACATTCCAAAATGGTCACGTTCAAGACAGCACTACACTAGCATATGAAAATCACTAATGCATACAAGTTTATCTGCCTACATAATAACATACATGCCAACAAAGATATAGCAAAGTTTGTGCAAAGATAATAACATCGGTATTTGTAGATAATATCATTGGCCGCTCGATCCATACTCGCGGCGTACACTCACAGGGTAATTGCGTTCATCATAGGCCGTGTAAATGTAAAGGCTACTAACACAGATGGCGACACCGTCTCATCATCACCTGCTAAACGTGTAAGATCAACAGACTGCAGCGGGCCAGGTGTTGCCGTACGTGTTCGATGATGCGGACACTCGCGAACAAAACTGATAGCGAATTTACTACTCATTATTTATTTATTTATTTAACTTTATTGCATATTTATGTGAACAAATGGCGGGCTTAATGCTTGCAGCATTCTCTACCAGCCAACCATAGCAAGGCAGAGAGCGCAAAATAAAATAAGGTGCTGGTTCTTGTAAAAAAAAATATTGTGAATAAATAATAATAAATATTCTTGTGAAAAAAATATTCACTAGTATTTCGAGTTAAGTGCCTGATAAAATTTGATGCCTGAAATACATAAAGAATGGCCATGTCGTAAATAAAAATGTTTAGTATCTGGGAGTATAGGGACATACTGATTTTTTTTGTATCATTTGGGTATAATATTTTTGTTTTTAAAATATTCGTGGAAGTCCAGGGAAAGTTTATAGCGATACAATACAAAAATTCTGTATTGTATACCTCCAGAAATATACAAAATACCTAGGTACTTATGGCTAATAACTTAGGTAAACAATTGGCGGTACCTATCCTATCCTATACTTATTTGTAAACATTTCGAAATTCACAGAGTCATCTAGTCAAATGACAATAGAATAGTAACAAGATTCCCAGTTATTTAATTATTGGACACCCAACGCAGGTTATACAAAATTTAAATTAATATTGTAATACATAATACTAATTCTTATTCTTTATTATGTAGCCGATGTTACTAGCAAGGAGGTCAGGGCATCTCATAGGGCTGCACATTACCGATGTCACGGTGGCGCGGGCGGCTCGTGGCGGCGACGCCAAATAAAGATATTATAATCATTTCATGGTCTGCTTCGCCTGTGGGATCTTGTATGTGTTGTCTGGGGGGGCAATTGCTAATTTACACGTTTTAGATAATATATGGTTAGAAGCGGATTGTAAATGAACATTGGCTTATGTTTACAAAATAATGAACTAGGATAGGTTAGTGATGTTTTATAATCATCCTTTTAACGGGAACTACCTATATGGAATGATTATCTTTATTTATGTTACCTACCTACTACAAAAAATAAGGCAGAAATAACTCCATTCGTCCTCTTCAAGTCACTCCTTTACTGCATTACAAAATTGTAATACTTAAATCTTAAATGTCCCTAAAACACAGTCACTTGTATTTTAACCGCTAAGCAGTGAATACCATAAACATTAATCTAACAGTACACAACATCTTTATTCCGTTTGATTCGACAGCGGCGCTACAAAGTGACAGTACGTATAACTTGGCGGTGTAATTAGCAATCTCCGTCAAAGAGAGGCGACATCGGTTCCTCTGTCATTACACGCCGGGCGCCACCGCAATCTTACTAAGATATTAATTACAGTGTGAATAAATGTATGGAAAGGACATTTGGGGGAGGACGTTTGATAAAAGTAGGTGAACTTGTTACGTCATCAAATACAACGGTTTCCGTATGAGGTGGTTTTAGTTGACAAAACCCTTATCACACGGTATGAAGTCGTCCTAATTATGCAGCTTGCAACACATTCGGTTTTAAAATATTACGGGTATGAGGTTAATAATGCGCAGAGTACCTACTTAGGTACCTATGACTGAGCCTGTATGTATTATATCGGTTCCCAAAACTTCTACCAAGTTAAGTAGGTATTGGTATAAATAATAATTACAGGGGAATCGGTTAAAAAAAAAGCAGTGATAGCCTAGTGGTTTGAACGTTGGTCTCTCGAACGGGAGATCCTGGGTTCAAACCCCACGGCACGCACCTCTAATTTAAAAAGTTATGTGCGTATTAGATACTAATTATCACTTGCTACGGTGAAGGAAAACATCGTGAGGAAACCTGCACACCTAAGAGTTCTCCATAAAGTTCTCAAAGGTGTGTGAAGTCTGCCAATCCGCACTAGGCCAGCGTGGTGGACTATGGCCTGTACCCCTCACAATGTGAGAGGAGACCCGAGCCCAGCAGTGGGACATTAATGGGTTGCAATGATGAATGATGATCGGTTAAAAACCTTAAGCAGATACCCGATTACTATTATCGTATCTTGCACAGCAGCCAAGCTATAGAAAACTTCTATAGGGTCTATTATAATAAGAAGCAAGATATAAGTACATTTTTAAAAACTATGAGCATTATTATCATTATGCAAAAATAGACATATCAACTTTAGATATACTTAGCCTTGACAAGTGGCGAAGATTACACTAATTTAGGAGCTCGGAGGAAACCGCAGGATGAACTTAGCCGCGACCTCGGCTGGTGCGACCACACTGCCTGAATGACCCTCGAGAACCTATTAAGTTCGATGGTGTCAATACAAACACAGTACGTTCCAATCTTTTAAAAAGTTATCCTACGCGGCTTAGGCATATCATTCTATACCAATAAATTGAGGGTATATTTCACGGAGTGGTTCTCCCTTACCTTTTTTTTAACGTATGTATGTCTTGACGAAGAAGACACTCAAAGAAAATTCAATAAAGCATATCCCTGATACGATACACTTCGAAAGCTTTTCTAAGCAGAGAAAAATTAAATGTTGCCTATTGAATAATATCTACTCAAATCACCCAAAAACAAAATAAAAAGGCACCTAATATTTTATACAAAAATATTCACCCAAACACAGCTTAAAGATAAAACAACCTAACACGCTCATAAACTAGATAAAACCAACACAGAGCAAGAAAATAATCTTCTAACATGATGTCGATTAAAAGAACATAAAATGCAGATTAAAACATAAAATCTTCACGCTGTCAACACATAACAAACGCCACTCGCTCGGTGGAAAAAAAAGAAAATGAAATTTAAAAAAAGAACGGGCAGCAAAGAGGGACATTAAGAATTGAGATAAGAGAGATGGACGAGCACTCAGCGCGGCCGCGTTTATTATTTATTGACACTCAAAATAATTACTCGTTAGCTCGTGCCGAAACGCATTCGAATCAGAATAGTGAGCGGGCGAGTCACTGATATTTATGATACTAGATGGGCTTCTTAATATTTTTTATTAAGTATCTATCTAATCTAAGAATTGCAACACTAGCGCCACATAAAGTGGAAAGGAATAACTTTTCTTCCATTTTAGCTGCATAGTTAAAAATTTTTTTTTGACTAGAGGCTTAACAATAATTTTATTTTGACCAGTCAGTAAAGTATTATTCACATCGCCCGGTCAACATTATAGTTACTAATCCGTAATCACATTATCCAATACGTTGTTTTAAAATCTCTTATGTAGGTTCATCTCACTATTTCTATTCGACCGACATGAAATGGTCTACGACATCTAGATTCAGACACGAATTGTGTACACAACATTAATAATCCTGTTAACATATCCAGCCCAATTCTTATATCAATGGAACGGTTGAGCGTAGTCATAGTAGTATCGTATCGATGCCGCTTTGCATCAAACACTTTCGAACTTTTGATTGAAGTACTGCCACAGAACAGATAATAGTGCTTCGAAGTCTATTGATTTCTGATTGATACGTTATATTATAAATATTGATGGAAATAGATGATCGTAGATTTTATTATGAACGTAATCACATGTGGATACTTGGAATAGGAGTATTAATTTATTATCGCACTTTTTTCACTTCGTTATAACAAAATAAGTCAACAACCATTAGAATTAGTGAAGATATGAAAGCAACCCAATTGAGGTGTTGCAAATAAGTACCTACCTATCGTAAAGGCAATAAAAATACTTTTTAAAGCGTAAAGATAAACTTTTTTCGGTTATTTAGTAAGTTTATATATTTATAGGTAGCATAATAAATCATTACTTTTATATTGATATTTTAGTTTGCGGCTTTTTTTTATAACTGTTATTGCATATACAATTTTAACGAGTCTTTTTAATACAAAATTTTACAGAACCCTAACATCGCACAATAAAGCAATATTTCTTACAAAACAACATATTTACGGGAACAATTCGAGAGTGCATTTAGTTGAAACGCGACGATACATAACATAAGATACAGAAAATGGCGACATAATCACAACAGCTGCCAAAACGTTGGCGACAAAATACATTTTATCTCGGGGGCATGTATCCCGTCGAGGTTGTCTGAGTGAGATAACCCTCTGAATTTAGACATTGGCCCCACAGCCCCCTCACAATGAAGAATAAATAAAAGAAAAAGAAACCCTTCAACCGTCAAGATATCGTAAAAAGCATCGGTAGCGGACCAAATGCTTGTTGCGACACGCGCCTCATTTTAAATACAATATTTTTGTAAAGATATTTTTCCCATAACATCTTGTCAATGTAAGAAAAGTTGTTTTAGAATATACTGATTGGCAAATACAATGGAACATCATGAATTTACGCACTAGATTCACTGATCAAAACTTTATGTTAAAATAACCTTATTTACAAATAGGTAGATACACATTAAAAATTCAACGCAATTAGCAGTCTCGAGGTTTTTTACCTTTTACCACGTATATACCTACGAATATATCAAACAAGCAATAAAGATAAATACATCCTATCCCCAGTATTCGTGATAAATCTAAATCTGACTTACAACTTCGACGACGTCGCATAGAAATCTTTAGGGAAATAAATTATAAAATCCCGTGCACACTCGCCAACCCTAAGTCACTGCGAGACTAGAGCTAGACGTCAATTTGCACCTGAATCGTACCAAATTGTAGGCTCGACTGAATTAGATTAATCCTTCCAAAATTAATCGTGATATATTACGGGTGATAAAATTTGCAAAATTCTTACAACATTCCGAACGCCGGCGCGCGGTTGGTTGGCACTCGTGGTCTCTTGCCGGGAGCTTGAGATATTGCCGCGTGTCGGGACTACTCTACAAATTACATCCCGGTGCGCAATAAATTGTGGTTGTATTCAAATTAAGAGATAATGCCTGTTGCTTTATTGTTTAATTACGGTCGAGACACGTTTTCGTGTACCACACACGCAGCGGACGTTGGTGTTTCAGTTGTTCAACAATGGCTAGCTAACAATACATTTTGTAACTTATAACAAATGAGTTCTTTATATATTTTACTGTAATTTTAATTTATAAGAAGATTTATGTATCTTTTACTGAGAACAAGGGAAATCATTATAGGTACATACAATGTCTTTTTGGTAAGCAACGAACACGCTTAGGATTAAAGTAGTACCCTTTACCAAGTACCATAAAAAGAGGCGTAGGTATAATATAAACGCAAGCGCATTACATACCCACTGTATATAAAATAAACAAGCATAAGTAAATAACCCCCAAATCTCAAGCCGAACAACAAATTTGGACTAAAAACAGTGATCATTCAACCGCACTGAAACCTTCAATCGATTACGTCCACATATGCATAAAATCACCATAAATGAGTGCAGGGATATCACAGCACACGTGGCGCGGCCGCTCGGCTCTCGCTGCGATTACGCAACGATTAAATCGACCGCTATCGTAAATCAATCGCGCCATTACGCCGCCATCTGTCAGTAAGGAGAGCGTATGAATCACGGGTGTGCAATCTCCCTAATGCACTGTTGCGTTTCGTATCAAGTCAGATATAAAGCTAACTGCCAGTTAAATAAAATAAAAGTTAAAAAAATACTTTATTTTATTTAATGCCGTTTTCAAATTCAAGTTTCTGTCAGACGATATTAAAAATTAAAAATATATAAACATTTCTAGGTAAGCGTCTCATTAAATTCACATCTATGGCAATGAATTACCTACCTAAAGTTAATTTTTATTTGTAAAAAAAATACTGCGGCGAAACGGAACTATACCAGCGACCTCTCAAACATTGAGACGAGCTTTAGCGGCGATATGTCACAGACATTTTGTTTTTTTTAATACCTTCTACAATGCCATAATCAACTTCAATCAATTCAATAAAACAAGTAAGCTACCTACTACTACCTATTAAGTTATAGAAAATTGTATGAGAGCAGTTTACTTATGTATCCTATTATCCTGACCTTTTCACTTGGCAGTTAAAACGAAACCTTAATAGCTTACAAAAACATAATATTTATAGTAAAATGACGTAGACACCTTAACATTTTAACGCCATATTCAGTTTAGCCGAGAGTGCTACGTGTTAGTACCTACTGAAAGACATAATTACATTGATTGATTTGGGTTTTAAGACGTTTATCATCACGTTATACGTTAAATGTCAGTTCATGATATGAAGAGAGCTGACAAGGGTGGCGCAAATGTATTATTAAGAAATTTAAATTTGCTTCCAGGCATTAAAGAACTTAAAGATTTGGCCAAGAATAGTAGTTTTTTTATCTACCGAGGTTTCCGATCTGTGCTTAAGGATTGAGAATGACTTATTGTATTACCTTTATAGACATTCGTTCGTAGGTAAAAGTCAATTATGGCAAACTGTAACTGAAGAGAGGGTTAAATAAAAGAGTTGTGTCGTTCAGGCAACTGACAAGCTAAAACTGGGAAATCCTAAGGAATTTATGAGTAGTCATTGTGGGATTAAAAATCCTCAAGGTTGGATAAAACGTTGGTTGCTTTTATAAAATGTTGGTTACTTATGTTGGTTGTTTGTTGGTAGGTTTACAAACTGCACAGTGTGGAAGTCATTGAAATTCTACAGCACCATTATAGTCTTTGAAAGTGCTTAATAGAAGAAAAGACAATAATTATTACAACTGACATTACCTTTACAATTTATCCCTTATCAAGACCTAATTCCACTTGTACACAACCAAAAGGAATTAACATAAACTACAAATCGATACATCTATTAAAACCAATCGCGATATTAACACTTATCGATTCTTAGTCGTACGGACCCCCCGCGACTCGGTAAAGCGATTATGCGTGCCGCCAGCTCGATTAACAATCGAATCGTATAATAAGCCCACTTTCACCCACTGTAAATGTCAAAAACACGTGACATTATTAAATCTGGATCAAACGTAATCTCGAGTGCTCGAGTTACAGTCAGGGTTGCTATCGGATCAATTAAATGTGACAAAACCACGCATCGAATGATCGAAACAAATTGAATTACAAAATCATATATCAAGTTATTCTAATGGCTGTGTGTTAGAACTTAATTAAGGCTCTTTTACAGTTATATGTATCTCCTGACCACAAAATATTTGTTACATAGAATAGAAATCTTAACCAATATAATTATTAAGTTAAGCCCAAATAAAAGTCTGTGTCCTTCTTAAGTTGCAATAACTAATCATTTGTAACAAGTGTTTAAAAACTGCACATTACTATTAAGCCAATGAATAAAATGCACTCACGAATATATTATAACTTAAAAATACAAACTCACACAATATAACACTAATGAGTCATCACAACTAAACTAAAAAAGCTAAATTTTCTATGACTATAGAAACGTTATTTGTTTAAAATCAGATACTGTTTCAATGATGATGAACTCTAATCTAATTTTCAAATAACACCTTTCTATGAGATAAATAAAAAATAATATTATTAATCGACAACCCTAGAGAGCAATCCTTTTTGTCACGGCCATTTGTTTTAGGGCAATTGAAGGGGATCATTGATTGTTAATGCCCGATAAGTATGCGTGTATGGCGTTCATAATTTTTAATTGTTCTTAAGTACATTCATTAAGTACAACCGTTCAATGTGTAAATACAAAGTTAATCCCGACGACTGCGTTTAAATATATAAATGCACCTTTTGTATTACGTTTAAATATGATGTTTTTACTGATAAGTAATAAATAAATAAATGGTCGGTAATCTCATTGGTTCTGCTTATTTTAAGACAATATTTCGGAAATGAATAATATTTTTAAATTATTTTATTAACGCTATTTTGCTTTGAAGATTTTCTACTCCATCATAAAAAATATTAACCCAAAGGGGGTAGAAAGGAAACAAATAAATAAACTAAAACATACTTATTATAAAGTAACATGAATCAGATTTTTTTTTATTTTGATATAAACCAATTACTATTTATCAATTGTTAAAATAAATGCATTAACTCCCAGCAGTAACAATATCCTTTAATGTAACATAAAATAAAAGCGATTTTATCAAACAATATTTATTGTGAACTTCGCACTATTAGACAAGGTTGTCTGGAAATAATCTCTGCTTAGCAATGATACCTCTTGCATTTTAATTTATTTGTTTGTATATTATCTTTATTACATGTCCAATCCAATATATTTCATATATTTGGTTTTTTATATGTAGGAAATGTATTTTAGTTGTAGTACTATTAGAAACTCTATAATTATGCAGTTTTTGTTTTTACTAAAAGTCATTAGTTTTATTTTTTAAGGAAATGAATTACATAGTAATATGGAGGATTCTTTAATTTTTCGTAGTAAAGATTTAATACATAGATTTCTTTTCAATAATGATACTTCCTAAAATGTTATTATGGCCTTTACGGCCGTTCAAAAATTGCCATAGCGGTCGGTATTTCACGACCACAAGGCGGGGTATTGGTAAAGTTTTCAACTAGCAATAATCGCACCTCGGATTAACCTCATTGGTTACGATATTGCCTCTGCGCAAAGTTAACCGAAATTAAAAATTCGCCAGACTTATAGAATCTCCAAGACGAATTCGTTAGCGTGATTCAGCTTTCGGTACAGCGCCATCTATTGAGCGCCTTCGGTACTAAAGACCAAGCACATCGCCCTATTGTAGTTGCGGTAGTTCAACTGAGTCATTATTGTTTTATTATTAACCAACATTTACGCAAGCTTATTTTAATGGCCAATACTGTAACTATTTATTTAAGAGGTCAGAAGTCATGAAATTTTCATTTGTTTCATGTTAAAATGCAAAGCAAATTTTCTGTCAAATTAGGGTCCTATAAATTACGTAATATTATGAAGGAAAACGCAATTTGAGCAAAATTTGTCATAAATGAACGTTATTAACGATCGAACTATATTTGTAAAAAAAATTAAGTGAATTTTAAGAGTGACACGGATATTAGATACATAATTATGAGATACGCCATAATAAAATATACATCTTTTGTGGTAGAAAATATTTTCAAAATCTCCATTAAAATGAGATAATTGTCAGTATCCACTGGAGCCGGATTGAATCTCCCGCGAAAATAGTTGCACGTAGTTTCTCAGATCGGGTCTTGAATGGTCCCCCGCGGCATCACGATATTCATTGTGACGATTTTTTGTGGAGACAGGGCGAGCCTTCCGTGTCGGAGGTCGACTGCTTGCGTGGTTGTCCAATGATGTCGACAGTTTATTTTATTAGTAGGCGGTTTAATTTATTACTTTCAGCTTCAATGTCGCCAGGTTTACCGAGCAAATTCGGATTACGAGTCGAAGTGGTATTGGATTGTATACTATTGTACCTACTTTTTTGTGATACATCTTATAGTCCTTGTTAATTTTATCAACATGGAATTTTGTTAACAATCGATTTAAGGACTGCATTTTGGGGATGTAAAGATTGTTAAATGTCAGTTACGAAATTTTATAAATTCCGTAGCAGGTAGATATTTCGAAACTGTGATGTCTAGTTAGTTACTACACTTTTATAACCATTATCGTTACGGACTTCTCTTAACTAAGGTCAGATGTATCAAGAATTGTATCACATGTCAAAAATTGATTCGATATTCAAACGCACAAAATAAAGATATAAATCGGTAACTATGGTCAACGATCAGGTCATCATCGGTAGCTTGTCGTGACCCGGCTGGGGGCATCGCAGCTTCCTCAGTCACGAACCCACTTCTAAAATCCTCAATGAACGCCACTTCTTTTACAAATCGCTCACAAAAACTACCAAATAGTTAATTTCCGTGAAAACTATTCTTCATTCTTTGTCTCAATAACCGTGCAATCACGATCCTGTTACGACTGAATTATTTCTAGACGAATAAGGATTTACTATTTACAAATCAACTGCGTAATTTATTTGAATCTATAATTTAAAAAGTACAATTACTAGTTTTTTTTTTTATTTCCTAATCGGATGGATTCTAATAACAGGGTTTTGAAACCTTGATTTTTTATTGAACTCTAATTTATGCTATTCGATAAGAGATGGCGTTACTGTCTACTTGAATCATAAAAATATTTTACACAATTATACATAAAACATACTCTTCAGTGTCAATATATATTATTGCATAATGTTTTTATGACAACATGTGATATGTAACTAATTAAATTTAACTTTTATTTTGATGCCCTTTTCCATATACATTTAGATAGGAGTTTTATTAATTAAGTTATAACTACAAAAAACAACTTGTTACCATTTTAACCTTTACGATTTTAACTTAATACAACGTAAATAGACGTCTATTATTAACCCTTGTAATTACTGTAACAAATGGCGTCCCTTGGCAGATTAACACTAAAATGATTAGTTGGCGCGGTTATTATTATTAAATGGATGCCAGGTAGAATTGAGATATTATCGCTTGTAGTACAAACTGCTGGGCTGTTTTCCGCGGGTCCTAATTGCTATTTAGCTTGATCTTATTTGAACTCTGTTGCGAAGTGCGGTCATTGAGTTTGGAAACCATTTTATGGTTACAACTTAAAACCCTGTTCTTTGTTTTAGTTTGAAGATATTTTCCTTTTGTACCACAAAAAAAATTCATTACAAAAACAATAAAAATTATAATGGATATTATTTTAACATCCAAGTCATCACAGAAAGCAATCGTTACATAAATACAAATAAGCATCACTTTAAAAAGTGAAGAAACATAATTTTTCTAACTTTATTTCTTACTATTTCTGGAGTAAAGTGCGACCTCACTCTCAAAAGGTTTTCCCTGGGAAGATCACCTCCCCGGGATAATCTTGGCTACGGCATTATACGTAAGCCTCGAAAACAATTAAAAAAACTATAACACTGTAACACAAGTTTATGTAAAGGTGTGGTTGGTAGCCCCTAATCAAATCCGAAAGGTGCGTTTCATTAGTACCACCTACATCTACTGAAACTAGGTAAAATTAATCATACCTCCGTACCAACTGTTTCTGTTATTCATACATTTAATTGAATAAGTGAAATATTTCACAAAATTCCACGAACATTGAAATATAAATCAGCAAATAATTCACAATTTACGGCTACGTTTACCATAACTAACTCGCGTACAGATTTAGGGTTTGCTCATTGCAAGTGAAACATAAATTGTAAACAAGTCTAGTTTTCGCGTTCAGTTTATTTTGTGAAATTACTAACTTAAACATTATTAAACTTGTTTAACTAGCAGTCATTAATAGAAAAATAATAAAACTCAACTGATTACAAAAAGAGGGGAATATTAAAAAAAAAATTACTGGAACTCCTCTGTTTTGCTTTTTATTTATCAGTCAGCAATTAGTTGTAGCTACTATTCGAGGGACACGGCCACCTACGATTTACCACGCATGCCAACCGAAGAGGTTTTGAGTTACCTTAAAAATGCACTGTTAACCCAAAAACAAAATTAAGCCAGTAAAACCTATCCGTCTAAGTGTGGCCTATACTTTATTAAGACTTAAGTTAGTTAAGGAAAATATTAATATTAACCGTAAACCGATAACCTGGGGCATCAAACGCGCTACACTACCATGTAAAGGTCCAATCCACCTATAAAATTACAGAAGTGGTATAGTACTAACAAGACGAGATTCTAGCATGACTCATATAACCAGCGGCAATCGCGGCTCAGTAGTTCACTAAGTTAGCTTATGACACAAACAATCATAATCAAAGATAAGCTCTCGATAGTAATCTTCATAGTTCGCGAGGTCGAAAGTCGACCAATAATATCATTAATCGGCTTCGGGTTGAGACAATGCTTGCCAAATGTGCTCATTAACATTGCGCAACGACTATAGCTTTGTTCGTTGCAACGTTGCCGACACGTTAGAAATATTGGACAAAAGTCTGCAATCAAAACTATTGTTGCCGATCAATGGGTATTGATGTTAAGGTTATTTAAACTAAGTTGATAGTCGAAGACGTATCACGCGTTTTTGATTCAACAGTTATTGGTGGTGCAAGTGATTATTGCTGACATCACTGTCTAAATCATGTACACACATCACACACATAATACGTGTTACAACTTTTATATTCATACCATTATAATGTACCTAATATTGTCTATAAATTCTAAAGGAATTTTAATAATGGTACAAGCCACATCAAAATAAAGTTCAATGCAACTAAGAGAAACAAACATAAATGATGAGTTTGATTTTAGTTTAATTACTCTTAATATAATGTACTTTATTAAATAATTTTTTGCCAATAAAATATATCAACCTACTACTCCACTTTTAATAATAACACCTATTTCTGTAAAACCATATCCGATATTATAAAGTTGTGTTTCTTTTAACCGAATTCAAAAAGGAGGTTCTCAATACGCCGCTATATTGTTTTTTTTAATAAAAGTACAAAATCACATAACCCTTTTCTAGGTAAAATAATTTATGGTTTCACAACTAAAATTAGGATTATATTTCATTGTGTAGGGTCGTTATCTTATATGAGTGTTATTTGCGCATGCCAGCCGTCACACGGACGTATCAATTAGGTGGTAGATAATAGCGCCATTCGTCAGATACCCTTATCAGCTAATACTTAATACGGACCTAAGTCACAAGTGGGTCGAGACTACGAATTAGATTCTATAAATATTTATCGTCAAATTACCTACAAAAAATTGGACGTATCGAGTCAATTATCGATATCTCGAGTTGAATCAGATTATCAATAGATCGAGATTAAAAATATCTTTAAACTAACAGCTTTAGAAGGTGGTCCAACTATAAGATCTTGCGATCTTTGACATAATCCGATAAGGTTTTTTAAGAAATAAAAATATACATTATTTGCTTTGAATATTTGTCAGATTCAATCACCGACATTAATTTAATGTTAAATTTTAGTCTTAAAGATAATATTGTAACTTTTTACCTGACTACGCTAGATGTTTTTCGAGGTTATCCCTATTCTTTGGTACGCTCTACAGCCAAAATTAAACGTAATTTCAAAAGGAGTATCATTGGATGCGTCTTCATTGTGCAAATGACATAGACAATATTTATATTGTTCCCAGACGGGTTTTTGTTTTTATATTATTGACTTCAAGTTTATTTCAACGATTACCTACATTTTACGTTACTACACAAATATCTACGAGGTATTCCGGAGTAGTTTAGTAGTAGTAGCTAACAAATTGGGCCGTAGTCAGAGACAATGGTACTGGACGGTTAGTAGATCGGGGTCGGGGCGGGTCACGAACTGACTGCCACCAGTTTGGGGTCAGCTGCCTTCGAGCCGGCTATGTGGAAATTATGGATTTACGATTTATGGCGCTTTTTACTCCAATAAGGGCAACGGACGACGTCTATTTAAGATAATTATAAGGTATTGCAGGTTCATCTTTTGATGCGAAAATACAGTAGCCAAATAGTCGGTATTGAATTACAAACATTGGATTTAATTACCATTGACCATTCTGTTACAATGCTACAAAAAGACATGATCAATCCTATGGTTTCTAAGGTTCAATTCTTTTCAGGAACTAACATTAACGATTATATAACTATACCTATAATCACTAACTTTTGAAAAATATTTTAATTTAAAATACGTGAATGCAACGTTTATCATATTGATTGTCTAGCACTACCTAGCTACTACAGATAAGTAAGACTATAAATCAGTAAGACCATTTGATATTTATGTGAACATAAAGTATCCTGTAATAAATATCACTAACAATATGCCACAGTGCGTAGGTACCTTTTAATTAGATTATAATAAAGCATACAACGACCACGTAACAATTATAAACGGCTTATGTCAGAGCGTATTCTGGAAAATCTAAGTTATAATAGATAATCACTGTATACAGCAAAATTATAACAAAAACATAATATAGTAACGAACAATAATTATGACTGTAACAGCAACAATATGCCTGTGACTGTTGACTTCAATAACCTTATTAATATAAATGAGTTAATTGTCAAAATAAATGAGAGATAGAGCTCCGATAATCTTGTAACTTTAATTTAGTACTCTCTAAAAATGGCTATCGAAAATGGAATTCATATATTCTGTATTATTAGAGCATGTTCACGGGACCATCACAGTCCAATAGGGCAATAGCCCTTCCTTGACTGAAAGCTTCATATTGTTACATCTCAGACTTTTTACCCATCTCCATTCTCAATTCATCTCAGATCCTTGTTATACACGACAACATGGCTCAAGGATATGACCGACATGTTTTTTAATTCGACTCCGCTAAGAGGTGCTGAGTCGCTAGCTGAGAATTGAACCCAAGACCTTTTGAACTACAGTCCGGCATGACAACTGACAACCAAACCAACCAACAGACAAACATCTTCGTGGTCACGAAAGAGAGTTTGCTTAAGCGTTAAGCCATGTTGACCAGTGGTCATAATTTCGTAGGCCGTAGTCATGGAAGAGTTTGGTTCAGCGTCACACCATGTTGACATGTCGATCAGTGGTCGCATTCGGTGTCGTGATCTCGTACCGTAATTTCCATCCGGTTGGCCCACGTAGAATTCCACGCCGGACGCCAAGCACGATCTATCACAATTACGGATGTGGTGCTTAATCATATTTATTCAATTAATTAACATTTACATGGCCAAGGTGATCGCTATTGTTTCGCTCGTGGCGTTTAATTACGGAATTCTTGGTTGAAGTTGACGACAGTTTCTATTCTATAGTCTGTCTTTACTGTTCTTGAACTGTCACTTGAACCGACCTAATTTTCATATTGATTTATAAGTAAGGTATAGGTTGGGGTTTGCAAAGACAAATATTTCGATTGAGGATACTTAATCTTCACATATTTTTTTTTACCCTATTATGCGCGTAGCTACTCGCACTTGACCAATATTTGAGTTTATTAAATGTAGGAATAATTCCGAGGTTGCAATATGTTTGCCAGGTGACATATTGTAACTGTGATCAAAATTGTTTTATTGCAAACATGCCTTACAGTGACACAGCGTAATATGTCGAGATTTAGGTATGTGGTATTTATTTAGGTGTCCAATTAAAGTAAGATAATGTTTCGGATTGATTGTACTTCTTCTTGGCCAAAAAGCCGATATAAGCCGAATGTAACCATACATCACAAACCATCCCCATCTGAGGGGATAAGTTAACACAAAATCTCTGGTAACAAACCGAAGGCACTTCGTTACGGGTGTGCTCGAGTGACAGCTAACAAAACGCAAGGGAATGTCACATGGAATAAATCGAGCGAGAAAATAAAGCATCTCGCTGTCCCCGTTTCGTACTCGGACGCGGTACAACCCGAGCAGAGCGCATCTTGATACCGTCCCGTTCGTGGGAAACACAGAGCACTCCTCTCTCCGCGTGCTAATTTATTGCCCACCGCCTCACTACATGCGACTGACGACTCTATCCAGCCCGGAGCTGTCGTAAATCCAACTCGCAAATGAGAACTCGCGCGCCAAAATCTAATATGAACGCGACGGGGACGGAGTGAATTATTCCAACGTCACACTGCTCTTATTGGCGTTGTGTTACAAGCTACAAGGCATTCGTTTGCAGCTTTTGTGCTCGTTGGATACGTAAACTATCAATAGAGACTTGTTCTACAAATAATAACGACATTTCTATACAGCGTACTAGCGCAGCACTGCGTTCGATCATAGAAACGACCTAACTTAAAACATTTATTAGTCGATAAGATTAAGGCATTAAAATTGAATTGTAAATTGAATCGATCACATTACACTGTGATTGTATTTGATTTATGTTTGAAGTTATGTTTTACTTTCGGTACAATATTATTTTTTGACATAAATAAATTAAACTATCCTGCAAATACAGCTATGGTATGTTACTTAAATATGGTAATTAGATATTAGGATTGGGTGACTTAGTTCTTATGGAACCCACGAAGCTCATAATTGGGCTAATTTAAACATCATTATATCACATTAAGTTCTGCTGCAGTAACTATTAGGTACATTCTGTTAGATAATAAAGCAAACGATGCTGGATTTGTAAAATCTCACAAAAATTTTAAATTACGAGTACCTTTACCTCATTTACAAAATTGAATGTTAAATTTATCTCTAGGTAAAACGAAAATAGGCTAAGCTCGTAATAAATAAAACACTTCATAAGTTTGTAATCTTTTGTATGGCAAGATTTATTACAAAACATCTGCGAATTAATCTCATATTTTGAGGTTTATGCGGTGGTAAACATTTTATGTCTGTTTTACTAGCAATTAATGTATTTGCTTTATGCGTTAATTAAAATTGAGATCATTAGATCCCGACCTGAATCCAGGCAGAGTTGATGAACCCATCGCAATCTATAATGCAATACTCGTGTTACAAGCACAGTAGTCTATAAAAGGAAGCTTTGTATATATTTACGACCAAGCTTACTAAAATTAGTACCTACAGAAAAGTAAATTGCAACAACTCCCAAGTACTTTTCTTATGGTAGATATGGTAACTTGCAGGCAGTGATTAAAGAACTTACGAATTCTTGGCCTAATAAACAGGTGACTCAAGTATGAAGGTTTTATTTGTATTGTACCTTTGCAATTGGACGATAACGAAAGGTTAGTCAAAAGGCCTGATACAGCAATCAATCTAAATAAAGACAACGATCTGAGTCGAACTCAGACGAAGCCTGATGAAGTACTGCCTCTCTTACTATTTAACTATCTAAATGTTTGAACAGGGTTGCGTGCAAGCTACACGCTACACGCTCCTCGAAATTAATAGCTCAGACCTTCCAGTGAGCACAGCGCAGCCTTTATTCCAATTGCGTAATCATGACATCCAGTTATATTTCACTCACACGGTGCATACAGTAAATCAGATTACTAAATTGACTCTAACCGCTCACTTAGCGGTGGCATAAATAAATACGAGGCGTGCTAAATGATGCACGAATTTAGAAATATAGTTGGCGTGCCCTAGATGATTCTTCGTTTAATAAGACTGAGCTCACCAGGATCCGACTGAATAATTATTTCGGTGTTGCAAAAGTACAGATTTATCAATTCACTCGATTCATCCAGCTATTTACTCGTATAAGCTCATAATTATACGAGTGAGGTCATCTGTTTCTCAACTACATAGTACATAAGAAGTTTCTATGTACCTACTAAGTACCTAAGGTCTTGGAATACAATATTGTGTTTTACGGTGTTCTGTACCTTGTGGTTCTAGTACGAAATTAAACTTTATTTAATACTTACAGAAAGATGCAAAGTAAATAGGTAGAAGCGTGCTATTCTAAGATGGATGCACCCGCATATGAAGAGTTTGAGGAGCCGAGTAAATGTGGAGAATTGAGTACGTAGTAGTTATTTACTAGATGGACTGAACTATTTGCAACTTTCATATCAAAAAAACTATTTGAATAAATATTAACAGTCACTTGATCCATGTAATTAAAAGAAACTGTACGCTCTTATTAGCATCTTATCATTCTCCGCTAACGCTCCCCGACTAGCTGGCAGCATAGAATTGCAAATGCAGCATTTAAAGAAACATCAATAATCAGGAGTGACGTTTTCCAATAATTAAATCGGAAGCGTTTCGCGTGCAAATTAATCGAGAAAGCCATTAGGTGTAGATAAATCGGTTTCAATTTCACGTCGCAATCCGGACCGGATCGGGCGCGTGCGCTCGCGATCGTATCTTATCGTGGATCGCGACGCGTCGCTTTGTCGTTGTCGGTTGAGGACGCGTGTCGGACCGGTGTCCAAACACTGTCCGCCACTGTCCGCCGCTGTCCGCGACTGTCCGCGTCTGTCCGCGACTGTCCCGGACGGTCTCTCAGAGTTGTTCGTTCTACCGTAATCAATCGCCAACCTCTCAAACGGCCAGATAAAATGGGCTTATACTCGAATTAATAGCACTCGTTGCTTCGTTACTGATGCATTGGTGATCGGTTGTAAATAAGTGCATTTTAGGTACTTGGTTCATATGTTGTTTATGGTTGACATATTTTTGGTACATTGATTGATTGGTTAACTCAGGATTATTCAAAAAATCTTATATTGCAGAATTCGACTTACTACCTTAATAAAATAAAGGTTTATATTGTTAAAGTTGTTTGAGAAGCAAAGGATTATCCTGAATAAAATTTCATAACAATAGAAAAGATGGTAACTCACATTACTCAATATCCTATTGAAAGCAGTCTATCATTTACAAAGCGCAGCTGACATTATACTAAACGCTGGGGATAATTCCAATAATGTTTACCAACACCATTCACCACTCGTGGAAGGTTCGTACACGCGAATCGAAGAACAAAGAGATTTAGGGCAGTGTAACACGATCCACCATATTGTTGTCGTGTGACGCAACAAATCTGTCGCATGGCAAGATGGCGGCGTGATCGAGAGTCGACAGCCGTGGATAAAGGATGCGCCTGCGCCGTGAAATCGCTCGTTACGGCCCGTGGGGCAACGCGAGCAAATCTTATGTGTTAACTCGACGCTTGTTTGAACAATTTTATGATGTTTGCACAGAGACATTCGCTTTGTTGTAGGAGAATTGTGATCGGAGTTAAAAGTTACAAATGAAACTAAATTATTTTTTGTTACAATTTTTTTTTTACTTGGCTGCGCCAAAAAGAGGCTTTAATAGCTCTGAGTCAATAATCAGCATCTTCGTTTAGTTCTCGACCCATATTGGACGGTCCACCGGGTCGATACTACATCCATTTATCTAGCAAACTAATACATGTGTCTGCATCTAACATCTGCTTTTAAATAGCAACGTAACCAATGATACGTGAAAAATGTGTAAATAATTGTAAATTCATGGTAAACATTTAAGATCTGGCAGCGTCCCACGATGGCTAAACTTCGGTTCCTAAGAATCTTGATGAATTATTCAAAGACTGATTCGAGTACGGCGCTGTTCAGCGAGCAACGCCTTTTGCTTTAAATCAAAAATCTTGTACATTTATTCGCGGAGAGCCTCAATAAAGTACACGGTTCCGCTTCTGCCAATGGTACAAATCTGATAACATCATCAGCTGTTGTTGAGACGACCTTAACAACACCATCGGATGGCGAATGTTCCCGGGCCTACGACACAGCATTACCGTTACGACCGCGAACTATAAATTCGCCACTTGACAAAATAATAGGGGAGTCGATAGTTCGACGCTATTAACGCCCAGAAAGATATATTGAGTCTACTCTTCTCAATCAGATACCTTAATACAGGCCGCGTCGTAATAGAAATTTCTCTTCGTTGCGAGATTTCAAGATAATTTCGATTAGAAACAACAATAGAACGATGGCGGTTTTGCATCGTATCGAGACAATCTTTTATCGGCTGACTTTCCAATGTTTATTAGGAGGGAAACGATTTAACGGCCATTAATATATGCGATGTAGATTAATGAGCGTAAGGTTAAAGTTAATCGGGGCACTATTGAAGCAGTTACGGTATAAATTTAGATTAGATTTGTCAGGGTGATACCATAGCTGTGGCAGTCTATTGACAAATTGATTGGAAGTTTGATTGAAAATTACACGCACTTCCCGATTTCATGCCAAAGGAAGTCTCTTAAACTAAAATTTTGAAAACTAATTGGTGAAAGAAAAAGTTATTAAAAAGAAATGTCTAAGGTCGGATACCTGCCAATGTAGATTAGGTCAACGTTAAGAGTACCTAACTTTTATTTTACTGCCTCTGTGAAATAAGACAAACTGAAAATTTGGGAATTTATAGGAGGCAGCGTAAGGGACTTTATTTTAACAACCAACATAATCAAGCTTCCTACCTCCATCATAAACCTAATTAGATTTGTAGTTTCATAGAATATTGTTTTTATTCAAGTTGGTGAATTAAGTCTACTAGATGATACTAATTATTTAATATTTTAGATTAACAAATAAGCGTCCGTACTCGTAACATCAGGTCACTTCACGAAAAATAAATAGGTCAAATATTTCACTTAATTCATCATACACAGCGTAAATTTATGAAACAGACGATTAGCCCATTTCTCTGTCAGTCAATATTCTCTTCATAAATATGTTGTCGCAATAAAAATTGATAATGCTCACTAAAGACATTTACAGTTATAACGTTTCTATCAAGCATAATAACTTTCTTTATTGAATACCTGGTATATTTCACGAAGACAGCTATACCTTAGACATTTACACCCCAGTTCAATCGACTTGAAATATGCACTTTTAGATCGTTATTCTGGTGTTAAATATAAATTCTATGTCACGCAATATACTGTATGGTAATAATTGCGTTGTCTTTAAAATGGATGGTTAGTACACATTTTATATTTAACTCCAGTAAGTTTGTCACTAGAGTGTGTTGTAGGATGTGAGTAATGTGTAGACTTAAAAATATAAGGGTAAGGGCTTAGTAAAATGCAGAATATGGTGTTTTGTGAAAAGTTAATTCAGATCATAATAAATCAAATCGCCGTCAAAGAAATTCGTCAATAGTAGTATTGAAATAATTTAATCAAATTACTTACTATATCTACTGTGTTTGTTGATTAAATTAATTATTCTAAATTACTCAATATATTCAAATCCTGCGAAAAAGCAAAAATATTTAACGGCTTTATAATAAACAAGATTACATAATTAATATAAATAGCATTCATAGCTTGTAATGTATAAAACATTAAACTTTTAAATGCTAATCCCCGACCCGCCGATCATTAGATCTAGCCAAGTGTCGCATGTGTCACCAATGTAAGTGTCGACACTGCACTACACTCTCGTAACTTGCGCGAGCGTGTGTACAAGCCTATGTAAATTCTACGGAATAACCGTAAAGTTAGATGTGGCCTTAAAACTAACATAATTTACTTTACTTGTTGGTTAAGTTAAACTAGGTACTCTATTCGATCTATTATTGTTAGCTGTTACTTTTATTTTTAAGAAGTGGGAATCAACATATCTAAAGGGAAGTATAGCAATTTGACTTAAAGAAAAACATATTCGTAGTAACAAGCTATTCCCGTCATGTCTAGAAGATGACCACACCGTATAATATTTAAAAGATAATACTGACAAAACGATTGTCGCGCTATATAACATACGGGTATTCGTATGATAGTGGAAAACGAATGACAAATCTAAATATTATATTTCGCAGAGGGTAAAACAAATAAAGCGTTTGATCTAAGTTTACAGAAGCTAATATTCTACATTGTTACAACCATCCTTTGGACTTTGTTACCGTAAGTAAGGAGGATCTCCACATTTACAAATGAAGCAATGTATGAAACCCATACAAGAATTCGAACCTGAGACATCCTGGGTAGATCTATCAAAAAACGACGAGGAACCAGAGGTGTTGTTGGACGATATTCATACCAAACATTTTCGTTTAAAGCTTGTATCTCCTTTATAGACGATAGGCAGAATTTACATAGTTCTGATCGTACTAGCAACAATATTGTACACTTCGATATTTTATATGGTCTCATGACGTGTGAACGATATCCTATCATATTAGTTTTGCATTCTGGTAGGGTATTTTTACCTGCCTTTAATGGGTAGCTAGCTATTATGTTCCTTCTAGAAGTAATCGAAAATGTTTTGTATGTGCTTCTTTCAGACCTTCAGTCTTCATTAGTATTGGTAAGGTGAGTGTGGTAAACAAAATATTTAACTGTGGGTCTAGAAGGACTGTGTAATTCAGCTGCCTTCAAGAATTTTACACTATAACCTAGGTAATATACCGTTCTTAAGAGTACACTTTGAATACGAAAGTTTGGCTTGGACTTGGAATTGGTGAACACACTTACACCTCTCTGAATCTATAAAAAGGAACCAGCTTGAATGAAAAAAAAAACTGTATTTGATTCGTCATTTACGGCTCTACTACGAGTACTACGATTTAGTCAACATACATCAAGTATGTATGTGTGTGTCAACTAAGCGTGAACACACAAATCTAAACAAACATTCGAACAGTCGTCGCAAGCGTTGCTTCACGTACCATCCAACAAGCATCTTTGCGTCGATCAGTCACAGTAAGTAATGTGGGAACGATTGTCGGCTTTGTTCTATCGCAGCTGCGCGCGCGCATAAATCATATAGATCTATGCTGTGGCCGATCTGTATCTTGGGGCTTGTCCAGACCTTAATTAATTTGTAAATTTATGTTACGGGGGACCGTTTCAGATATCGCATATAGTGTTCATTTATAACCATATCCATATTGGAAGATGGTATTGCGTCTCAATTGAAAATCACTGCTTAACAGCGGAGAACTTACATTTGTCATTATTATAAACCATTTATTACGGTATTATATATTTTTTATACTTGGTCTGGCTCTTTATGAGATGTAAACTCTTGTCAACTCTTAAGGCGATATGGCCTAGTCTTTTAATGTTAATCTATATCACAGAATTACAACGGGAGTAATTAAAGTGGTCAGTAACTTAAAAATCCCAGCAGTTACATTGAGCAGTGAAAATAATTAGTTGGGCAGTAGAATATTTTTTGGGCAGTAAAATAAAAAGTGTGGCAGTAAAACATGAGCAGTACTAAAAATACAAAGTGCCGGTAATTTTATCATAAAAGGAGCAGTTCAATAAGTAATTAGGCAGTAATACATGAGCAGTAATTTAAAACAAATTGGCCTGTTACATTGGGCAGTTATTATAAGCAGTTAATGTGGGCAGTTAAATTAATATTTTTAAATAATGAAAAGAATTTGATAAAAATCTCATTATTAATGATCTTTGGTTGGGTTAGGTTAGGTTGGTATGATTTTATTCGTTCGGAAGGAGGATACCCGCCTCAGCGGGTTTCTGACGACATCTGTGACATAATCCAATTATACAATAATGATAATCGTGTAGACTTCAATTAAGTGGGCAGTAAAACTTATAAAATGGCATACCAAAAAGTTAAGTAAAAAACGCCTTATTTGACGACGAACAGTAAAATGTGAAGGTGTGTTAGGTAAGGGTTAGGCTTAAATTTCGTTTGCCCTATTAAATCTTTATTTTAACCCTACGAGTTACTGCCCTCAAGTTGCTGCTCACAAGTTACCGACCAATTGCAATTTTATAACTGCCCACTATTAACTGCCCATTTAATTATTTTACTGCCGAAAAATATATTTATTACTGATCGTTTTCATTTATTTTACTGCCCAAACTTTACTGCCAATGTCATCAATTTTACTGACCAAAATCGAAATATATTACCGCCGCGTTAAACTAGTGCCAATTACAACTAGTACCTAATCAGTAACATAAAATAAATATTTCCATATTCAAAAAAAATTTGGATTACAAAATATGTCATGACACCTCATGATGTTATAATCCGTTTAGGCTCCAGAAACAGCCAACAAAAAAGACATATATACGAGACTTCTATTTTAAATTTCAATTAGGCAACATCGATTAATTTGGATATAATGATTACAGAGAATGTTTTGGCTTTCCTACTCCATGTTGGAGTTGAGTAATGAATCTGTGAAAACATTTAGTGCTTGCGAAAATCGTTAATCTAATTAAATTGTTGTTCTTACACGCCTTTATTTGATAAACTGTAAATTGTTATTAACAGATACAAGTTAACATTATGGTTGTTTAGCTCCGAAATAATACAAGTACCTTTTAGTACTTTTATTTATGCCTTAGCGATGCTTTTTGAATGTTCACCTATGTGATACTGATGTGATAACATTACTTCAGGAAATTACTCATGATTTATTTACCCATCTAAGGGTACTTACTATGTTATAGTATCTTTTTTCAATTTCATACATTCTGTTCGTAATTTACTGCTAAGTGAAACAGACACCGAATACATTTAACGAAAATATAGAGCCTTACGTTAGAAGTAGGCATTATAATCATATTTTCTAGATTTTACAGAATGTATATATTACAATGTATATAGTAAATTATACTATATACATTTTGTAACCCACTGTGAGAAACGAGTCCGCGACTGCCGCAGCGCAAATGTATTTTACACCCAAATAAATCCGGAATAATTTATTCGACAGGTCGCACTTAACATTCGTAATCTAAGCGGTGTAACTCAGTCACAATTCCGGTCGCAATTTTACGTGATAACTCGCTACTATCTATTCATTTGCCCACGATCTTATCTGGGCCACCCCGAAATAGGTAATTTTACATATACGGCGTAAAATATTGCGAACCATAATCTAATAGTACCACCGATGTATGGGCGAACTGATTCTAAATCCGATTTTAAAAACCCCCACGAGATTTTCCCACGGATTTTGCGACCCATTGTTTTAGGCATGTCGACTAGCGATTTTATCGATAAACCGAAAACTAATAATTGTTTGATACGTATCGATAACTGTAAATTAGTACAACAAATGGTAAGGAATTATAATAGCATACTGATTTTGCAGATAAAATAACATTACCGGGTTAATAAACGTTTAAACAATATTACGGTTTAATTATATAATTCAGTTTAATAGTGGACAAAGTAAACGATCGAGCACGGATAAGAAATTACAAAAAAGTCTGTTATCCACTATTAGTGCGGAAAAGGGATTATGATGTGTTCAATGTTAGAAATTTTTAAGCATCGAATCCTATAATAATATGTCTACCCTTAACGAAAGCTATCTAAAGACACCAATTCTATTAAATTATGAAAGCACGCAAGTAATTTTGCCACCAATTCTCACGAATATAAGTTGACGATACATGAGCTTATTACTTGTAAGTCTTACTCAGACGAATTGTGTGACTTTCTCCATACTTTCAGGCATGAATCTATCGATAATACTTATCTCGTATTTGTCAACACTAACTCTACGTATTCGGCTACTGTCTGAAGCGTGACTGTTCGCGACAAACGGCAAACGTGATGTTTGCAAACAACCTATATGCCGCTGATATTGACCATGCGTTATAGAAATCTGCACCATGTTACATCATCTACAAAGGCTGATTTCGCTAATCTGCAAGTGATGCTTAATACTTTTACCATAGAATATCTAAGCATTATCGTAGGAGTGATAATATAGGCTATACATTTCTTACTTCTCCCCACTCCCTCTCTAATAACTAAAACATTTTTTCTATCTAGTCAATGACTACTTCAAAAGTTTTTTCTTCGGCTGTTACTATAATTATTACCTTGTAATATCGGCCTATCCCACGCCTATTGTTCTATCAATGTAGTCGATAATTACACGTGTGTATAGCAATGATAGGTAGGTATTGAAATAGAATCGCAACCGGATTCCGTGATGGACTATTTATATTCATCAGCTTCTATCCATCACTCGATAAATCAACGCTAATAAATCGATATAGAAAACGATTTACACTTCACAGATAACATAAGACTTAGACGCATGCAACGTATGAGTACTTGTACCAGTTTTAATTGTATGTATTTCTAAACACAAACTACACCACCTAATTTAATTACATCATCCATATTTTTGGAATTAATTACTAACTATCATTTTCATTAATCATTTATCGATCATCAACCAATAAATCAATCAAGGTATTAACAAGCAATCATTAATTCATTAGTGTTTCCTGTTTACGGTGTTAATTTAATTAGTATTTTTTTTAGGGTTCGTAATAAACTTAGAATATAGTTTCGCATATTCGTATAAATAAACCTAGTTTAGTGACGTTTTTTAGCCTACCAATAAAGTTTTAAAATAGAACGTAAAAAATTAGTACTGTTCAATTAGGATACAGTGGGGAAGAATTATTTTTTCTCGTCAATTTCAATTTGTTTTTACCATACTTTTTATCACCACCTAACACGAACGTACATTAACTTCACTGTCCAATTAGACATTAGTCCATACATTACCCTGAATCAATGAATAGTCTGACGATCAGAAAATAGTCGATTGATGGGCCTTTTAGAATCAAGCACATCAATCGAACAAGTTTGGCTTAACATACGTCACTCCGAGACGATTACTGAATGTATGAGAGTATTCAGACATCCGTTAACCAAACATACGGGTATGTGAGTGTTCTCTTATAGACTATAATATGTAAATTGTAATAATGAATTACGGTGAAGATATTTTTTAACTTTTATCAATAAAAAAAATATTGTTACCTACTAAGGCTTTCTTTATAGACACTGATAAAGTATAGTTAGACATTTGGGACAGTTTCATACCCGCGAATATCTGTTAGAGCACCGTTCAAACACATAGTGCACAATTTAAAGATGAATTTACAAAAAACCTTGCTAATGCTCCTACTACAATAAAAATCATGCTTTTAAGTTCAGGTAGTCATCATTAACAATTTATTAAGAAGATTTCAGTAACAGTACCTACATCATACAGTTAAAATATATTTTATATATATTGAATTAAAAAAAAATGGGACCACCACGTCATTCGCTCTTAAGCGAGCTCATTTCGAACACTGTTTTTTAAGTATTTAATAGAAATGTAAGAACACATAATTTTATATTGCAACCCCACTATGTAACTATTAAGCTCAGTGTATTAACATAATGGGCCCTTACACATCCTTGCCCATTCATAAGTGAGTGACGTTGACAAGCGCCCTCAATGGTGAGTTTCGCCACGGTCTCCGGTTGACCTTTACGGCTAGTTTCATAACATGCATGCTACCTAGGCCTCTATCGGAAGGTCTAGTTATAGCCTGACAACAAATGTATAACACAGCTACTTAATATCCTACCTATATGCTTTAATACGAACAGTTTTTAAAAAGTGCGGGGGAGTTTCTTTTCCCTTTCTTCTCCTCCATACTAAAGCACAATTACGAAACAGAGGTAGATTAAAAAATTATTACGTGCATAAGTGTACCATTGATATACATAAATTTGAATTCATTAACAATTAGTTACGTAAATATTCACGCAGAAAATATCGGTAATAATAACAATTCCACACATTACGTAATCGATATTTTTCGATAAACTAAACATATCTAGTTAATCTCCATGACCTACTAGTAGGCGTAGGACAGTGTTGCTAGGGTAATAAAGTTAAACAATAGATAAGTCGTAAGTTACGAGATCTCTATATTAGATGCACAAAACAAGCAGATTTCTTGCAGTGATCTTGTACAGTAGACCTAGACATACGTAAGAGATAGCCTAGATCCTGTCAATTATCGGCTTGTTAGACTGATAGATCCCTATAGTAGTGTCAAGTGACGTCGTAACTTATTGAGTTAAGTGTCACTGAGAGCCAATGGGTGGCCCAGATAGCGATATTTACGTATTTAAAGCAAGGCTCGGACTAAAATGGGTATAACGACATATCTGACTGATATAGATCTAGTGCTGATGGCTGATTATCTAGCTTTAAGTAGCTTACATAAATACGTCGATATCATTAGCTCAGTAAATTATCGCAAATTGTTGTTAGAATGGCCTTAACCCTCAAATGATCTACTACTGAGCATGGGTCTCTCCTTATGACTGAGGAGGCGTAGAGTATACACAAATTACTCAATCATTTTGTACCCTGCATGGATTAGTAGAGGGGTTAGTGACGTACCTAAGTTTTGAAGTTTTTATGTCGCCTGAAGGCCTCCGACATGGCTTAACGACTATCATTCATCGACAGCAAACAGGACCGATGAATTAACGTGCTCTACAATGTACGGAAAGTGTTGAAGCTGTTTTCATATTCTGACTATAGCCATTACGGTACTTACCTTATGCTTCAGAAATGATAGATCCCTTATAGGCACAGTTCTGCGACTTATCTTCAACTCGGTCTGCAGCACTTCCATGGTGGAGATGTCTTGGAAACCATGCTGCTGGAGTGCAATGCAGGTCCGCTGCACTTGCTCAATACACGGAGAGAATGAGCAGAATCGGCCACCTGGTGACATGGTATTAGTTAAGAACTATATAAAAGGCTAACACATTCATTCCCCCGCAGTAGGATTCCCTGTGGTGCGGGTGGCATGGACAACACAAATAACACATCACTAATACTCATGGCCCGAGAACAGACATTTATCTGTCATATAAATATCTGCCCCGGCCGGGAATCGAACCCAGGACCCTTCGCTTCGCAGGCAGGGTCACTGCCAACTAGGCTAAGGGATCGTCAATTAGCTTATTACTAGAAAGATTAAATATTAATATATTGTTTTAGTACAGGGATTCATTATATATTGTTTTAGTACAGGGATTCATTAGTGCGAGTCATATACTCGTACATCTTGTGACATTCTAAAGCAGATTTTTCCATTTACTTCAAAAGTAAAAAAATCTGAATTACTATTACTATGTCTCACTAACTGCACAGTTAAGTTTCAACAGCTAAGTTGGTACAAGATAAGAAACTATTTTCCCTTAATTCAAAATATTTTTAACACATTGAAAAAGTCGAAAATTTACAAGAAGATAATGTTCCTATACAAATATTTGTGAAACTCCATTAAACTTAATTTAGTTGATTATATCAAGAACGTATTGTCGACGACCCTACGTGTAATAATGATGATGTACATCACTATTACATTGTGCTACAATGAGCTGACTGTGATGAAACACGAAAATCATTATTACATAACCTTACGTACAGCACAGTTACATATCTTCAATATCTATACGTCTATTTCTTTGAATGCTCCATATTATTGTTATACTGCCGATATAACAATGTCGACAG
>LGAG01000019.1:6920-24078 GCA_001278395.1 Lerema accius
AATTGATTATATAAAAAATATTTCACTTTATGAGGTAGAGAACCCTAAAATAACTATAATCTACTAATTGGTTCGCCTTGCTTACACCCTTAATTTGACAGACTATATAACTTTCCGACACTTCGCAATAGAAAGAGTCGAAGTTACAAGGAGCGGTAATCATATTAAAATATTCCGCCTAATTGCAAAGTTGACAATCTTCCAAGTGAATATTTTATTGACTCCGGGGATTCGTTACGCTACGACGAAATTCCAAATGATGTGTACACGTTGTTTTGCTTTACGAGTTGAAACCACGCTTTTAATATTTGTAAACGTAACGCAAAGTTGCTTGCGTTGGTTTTACGTATGTTACGTAAATTACGAAATGAGTTTAAGTTACGTAATTGCCGCAATATTATGACTGCGATTAAAAATGGATACTTAAGTAGGGTTAGTTGTTACTAACAGTGTTGATAATGTTTTATTACAAACTGTGTTTATAGTACAAAATAAAACTTAGAATCAAAAGTTTAGGTCTTGTTTTTTAAAATAAAAGACCTCTTTTTTAGTTTTTTCTTATTTGAGTAGATAGAAGAATAGGCTCTTAACTTATACTATTCGGAAAAAATTATATGACTGCCCCATCCGACTCACACTTGACTGTTTTTTGTAACCATATCTTAATACTCTGTATCTTACGACCACATGCTTATATAAAAAAATAATCTCTTGGTGCTTGAGATCAAAAAACATACAATACATAGCCTCAATCTAGATTGATGTAATAAGCCTACACAAAATCTTCGGTACGTAGAAGGTACTCAGACGATACTTCATAAGAATCTCAATCCATATTAATAAGGCTTTTTGATTGGTTTAAAGACTGATGAAAAGATGATAGGGATTTTATTTAATGGTTTAACCTATCAATTCATATGTGGGTTATTCATTTAAAGAACCTTTTTGTAAATTTTGAAAAAAAAATATTTTTTTAAATTAACTAGTACACCAGTTATTCCCTTTAGTTTTCACATAAAATGCTCCCGATCTTCAATTTTCGTAAATCTATGGTAAATGTCATTATATTGGACTTTCGATATGACGACGTTTCAAAATTTTTAATAGTTTAGTTGATCCCTTGAAGTGTCTCGATATCAGCACTACCCACCGGGTGCAACTGTGGCACAAGACCATAGTCGTTACTTTTAAATTACACCACGTTTTTTTATTATAATCGATCCAGTCGTTTAGGAAGAGTTTAGTAACAAACACATGAACGCTGAGTTTTTTATATTAAGACAAGAAGATGTTAAAGGTTTTGTTTTGCAACATTCACAACAATTAAGACTAGTGAAGATTAAGCAAAATTTTTACTCTTTGTATACTTATTTATAACGATTTTTTTTTTATTAATATGTATTTAGAAAACAAAACATTCTATAGCAGTAAAAACCAGTAAAAATGTAAGTATCTATACTTGTCTGTACCTGGAGTGTCCCTGGGCCGCGATGAGAGCTCTCTAAAGGAAATTTCCGCGGAATTAGAGCACGAAGAGTCTTTCTTTCATCCAAAAAGTAGATTCTTTAGGTTTTGGATGAGTTAAAACTCACTAGGTCCTAAAATATCACGTTGACAACATGATCGTAGTTTCATCATATTTCAGGTTATCTATACAATTAAATAAAATTGAAGTGTCTGTTTGTAATATTAAAATAACCGCTTTTTACTTCATACATACGTATGTATAAATAAATAAATCTCCCCCCCACGAACTTTAAGCAAGATTTTTTGTTTTTATATATTAAATAAGTCATTATTACTTAATCGCTGATTTTTTTACATTCGGTGTCGTTTCATTTGTGGCATCGTTCCATTTCTCTTCGCAATAATTGCATGCAAGAGTGCACAAAATAATTAATTATTAAAGTAATTTATCAAAGTCAAATACCGAAATGCTATTTTATTATGGCGCTGCATGTGGTCTACGGTCGCTACGCCGTAGCGACATGCTACGGCTGCGGCGTAGTGGTTAGCTACGAGACTGTACATTGGGTGATTTGTATTCAACGTTGCAAGTAATAGTTTTTTTAAGATATTTTAACTTAATCTAATTCCATTTAGTTTATTCAAAAAAGAAGAATATATTTCATTTTTAGGTTTAGCATACAAACGGCAGAAAACAATCGACGAAAAGACTTAAGAGGCCACATGGTCATGGGATCTTCTTCGGAGATCAGCCCCATATGGGGTATATGTTGACCAGTCGACCAGTTGGTATGCAAAAGCATTTTTTCTCTCCCTCCCTCACAGCTCGGAGAAAAGAGAAAGAAATTGTAAGACATCAAACAAACAAAAAAAGGTGATGAAAAATTTACGTAATAAATCTAGACACTGATACTTTTATTATTTATTTCGTATGACATCTCTGTTTCAAGTCGAACAAACGCCACTCATCGTTAGCCAGTAATTGTAGCTCGTTATTACAATTCTTATTCCTAGAGATCTTTTTCATAACTTAATAATTCTTATGATTATTGGAATCGTCGGTCGTATCAAGTGTTTCTTGGAAATTGAATTAGGTTAAATTTTATGTAATATTGTTTGAGAAATAATTCAAGTAATAGCAACTTAATTTAAAAAAAACTACATATTGAATAAAAGTAGATTTTTTTTTTCAGACAAGCGGGGAGGGGTGTTAGAGGGTTATTAAAAAATATTAAATTAAATTCTACTTTTGTCATACCTTAACGCTAAAAGCGAATTCGTTCAGTAGTGTAGACTTTATCGATGATCATTAACTTATTAATTACAAAATGATAGTCTATAAAAAATTAGAACAGTTGGGCTTAACGACAAATTGATTCTTGGCCAGCGTGATAGATTTTAGCCTTCACCTTTTCTGTTCTAAAATACTGCCCAGCATTGGGATACTTTAGTATGTATGCTCAACCCATTAACGGCCCACTACTGAGCACGGGTCTCTCCTCATAACTGAGGAGGCCTAGAGCATACTCCACCACGCTGCTCCAGTGCGGATTAGTGGAGGGTTTAGTGGCCAACATTGGCATTGGGATACTTTAGTACTTAGTGATAATGAATATCATTACAAGTATACTTTTCTTATGTAACATAATGTTAGTAGTACATCTAAAATTTTAAATTTATCTGTCTTCTAATAATTAATTAAAAAAACAGACCTTCAATGGTAACTGATCAAAATAATCTTCTATTTTATTATTACTTCGTGCAAGTATGCTACTATTACTTTGGTAGATATAACTCGTACAGTGAGACCCACAAATATTACATTATTGCTTCTAAACTCCGATAATCGTAACGTTTGCCTGACAAAAGTAATTCAGAACTACACTGAGAATAGGTAACATACTTTTTCATGTTCCCCACACGCTAACATTCATTTGTGGCTGGGAAAGCTTGAACTATATAGAAAATTAAAACTTGTGATAAAAGTCTTATCGACCTTATCCCGAACACGATAAAGCTGTAAATCCAATGACTGGAACACCGAAGTTTGTTATCGTAATTTGATACTAATATTCAGGGCTTAAGGTTCAATCTTGTAGATGGTCAAATATCCGCAACGGCACGCATTGAAGTGCAAGCAATTAGGGTGGTTTCAACATTGCAGATGCTCACTACAGATCAATTAAATAATAAATTACGTACCATCCGTCGTAGAAGTTATATTCATCGTGGCGACCAGAAAGCTGCTTATAGCTCTTCAAAACTCGTAAATAGATCGCCTATTAACAAGCGATAATCGGAACTGAAAGCCGCAATCGATTTTAAATACTCGGAATAGTCAGTAAAGTTAGACCACACTATATTTTCACAAAGTTCAACAGCAATACAAGTTCACACTGCGGTACTAAATGTGATAATAATGTCTATCGCCCGATATCGAATCGGAGATTTGCCGCGCGACTGATTCTGCGGCCTAGTTCCGTCGTATTGCAGATAACTCACGTGTGAATTCACTCCCGACACTTTTTACAGCGCAAACCACCGAATAAAGCCGTAAAGTAACCCAGATTCCATTGAAAACTCACACGTGCACCAACTCTTTTGAATCTTCCACGCGGTCAAACGTCAACTATTGGCGGGAACGGATGACAGGTCCGTGATTGATTCCGCCAAAACTCACGCGGGAGCACCGATTTTCAGCTGACTAACACTGAGTCGACACTATGCAGTGAGGCACGACGAATTTATAGAAGATAGATGCTACTTTGCGAGCAATCCAATGCTTTTTGATAGTGTAACGACAAAACAAATAGTCCGGAATGAGTAACTCTCAGGCATGCGCAGAAGACACTGCCGTATGCGTATATTGTTAAGCTGCGGTTACCGTAGGTTCCGGTAGATATCTTCGTGGCGATATTTTTACGAGTCCGACACAATTGCCGGATGAGTAAACATTTTATTATCGTGTTCTCAAATGCCAAGCTTCCCGGGACGTTTGCCGTTTGCCGTTTGCCACGTAATAGAGCTAGTACTACTGAGCTCGTATAGTTTACTTGTGCTATGTTGTAAAAGTAATTTTATTAATTTTTGTATGTATGTATAAATATAATAAAATTTCAGAACTAAACACCAAATACTTAGTCAAATTGTAAAATTACTAGCTAATAAAAAAACAATAATTTCTTTACTTTGATTTACATTTTGTCTAACTCCATTACTTATAAAAAAAATAACTAAATCGATTAAATTTCACGAATATATAATGGTTCATGGCACAGATTTTATATTAGAATGTTATCACAAGATTTTAGGATTGCAAATAAATAAATTTTAATGATGAAAATATCAATTTATTATGGCATGATTGATTTTAATCAATTGATACTGCGCAGAATATGGAGCGATTTTGACACTATTTAAGGGTCTTAATTTTGGAGTACTGATAACATTAATCATAATTCATCCTTTAATTATATCAGAAATTAACAACAAACCTGAAATAATTTAATAATTGCCTCTTCTGATATCTGAACTTAAAATTAATCACATCGATTCTCCACCTAGGGTTTATGATAAAAGGATAATAAGGAACATAAAGTAATCTATAATTTATGTCATATTTTAGTAAAATCCTTTACATTTACTTTAGATAATTAATTAATTATATAGTTTACATAATACTAAAAACTTTATTATACGAACTTTTAAGTGATCTTTGGTGTTTTAAATAAATATCGATAGAAAATAACGCATGTTGTTGACTATGAATCATTAAACTTCCATACATATTTTGCAAACATTTTATGGCATTAAACATAGCTATAGCATTAGCTATAACTATGTAATCATCGTATATTGTCAGTTCTTACTAAACAGCACTTACAGAACTCTTAGCAACATACATTTTAAATAATTAATAAACATTGCTTAATACCACAGAAACATAAATGAAAGGTAATACAAAACAATCGACTTCTACGTCAGTAAAAAAATATTTAAAGCCTAAAAATAAAGTATCTCAATATTTTTAGTTTCTAATGAATAATTTTATTAATAAATTAATTTTTTTCTACGTTTAGAACAGTCTTTGTGGACGTTTCCCTACATCTGCAGCGTAGTAAGCACGACCGAACCGCGCAGGGCCAACTCTTGAGATATTTATCCTTGGGTGACTCTGACGGTTACCTGATAACCAACATCTCAGATGTAGATAGCATACGAACCATCTGTCCTCAAGCAATTCACGTCCTTGAGCTATCGACGTTAAGTCCAATTTTCAATACATCACACCATCGCTCTATGATAAAAAAATTATGGTTAGAGACGAATAGCAAGTTCTGCTTATGCAATTTTCAACCTCATGCGTCAGGAATTGGGTTCAGATTGGACTGGAGATTACTCTGTGTTAATAAAGTAGGAGAGCTTTGAATGATTTAACTGGCACGCTAGTTTTAATTTTATTATCAGGTGATAAGGTATGAATTTCTATGTTAAAGATAACTTTATAGGTTTTAAAATTGTTATAAGTATAGATTAGTTTAAAACTGCGCAGTATCGATGGTTATTTTCACGTATTTAAATTTTATATTATCATCATCACTTCAGCTTTTAACTTCATGTCAAATTTCAAACTTGTATAATCCTGCACATCATAAAAAGGGGTCTAAAGTTAAGCTTTTCACCTGATTTTATTAATAAAATATAATCGTTCGTTCAGTTGCATGGTGTTTTCATAAAGAACGTCCAAAACAATAGTTTTACTAAGCTTTATTACATGCTGTTTTCTTAAAAAATGATATCTAGTAATCTGTCATTACGACAGCATGACATAAAGAAATAAGTTCGCAAAGTTTCGCGAACTTAACCGATAAAACTTGTGCAAAATGAGATAAGAATTCGGTGTTAGATAAATTTAGTTTGTGTGACACGGATCTATGAGTAACAAAAATACATTTAAAGTTGATGTTACATATTTTTTTTTCGTAATTCAGCCGGTAGTTTAATGTTGTTTGAGTGTATATAATGTCCACGTCTTTGGTATGCTCTACATCTTGAACGAATTGACAGATTCAATATACTCCGACAACCCCGTAGCCTAGTTGGTAGTGACCCTACCTGCGAAGCGAGGGTTCCCGGGTTCGATTCCCGGCCGGGGCAGATATTTATGTGAGAGATAAATGTTTGTTCTTGGGTCGTGGGTGTTAGTGATGTGTTATTTGTGTTGTCCATGCCACCCGCGACACAGGGAATCCTAATGCGGGGGTATGAGTGTGTTAGTGTCTATTATTATTATTATTACTCGTATGAGTCACTGGTTTGTCGGAGTGACAAAGGCTTTATATTTATTTATACCAGCGTCCCTTACCACTTAATTTTTTAACTTGTTTATTAATTATTACATGTTTATTTATTAATGAATTTTACAAAAAATTTCAAAATGAATCTAACAATATGTTACGTATACACTTCTTAAACAACGTCTCGGTAAACAGATTTTTTTTAATAACATGCGACTTTTTGTCGTGTCGCAATCGCACTTGTTATCAAGCTCATCGCGTATTCTAGGCCACCATCGCATCACATACCATGTCTTAACATTTTACAAGACGATGTTAATCTAGCCAAGTACTACGATGTAGAAAATTACAAGTGCTCACTTAATTAACCTCAGATCCAGACGGGCGTAATAGATTCGATAATAGAAGGCGCTTAGCCAATTACGGCTCTGATCACTTCGACCTACACCTAAGATCATACCTATTATTACTATATCCTTAAGAAGCGACTTGTAATACTCTTGTACATTATTCATTATGGCGTCATTAAGGTAAGGTTACGAAAGTCGCAATTTTTTTCATATAATACCTTAATATAGTATCCTAAATCCATTATTTGTATTTTTAACTTTTCGGTTTCACTGAAATAATATTTTTTTTATCTATACAGTGGTACCTATTAATATAAAATTGGCAATTAAGTGATGACAGATTTAATATAAAAATGAAAAAATGCAATCAATCATTCATTCATCAGTACCATATACGTATATTATGTAACTTTATGCTGTGCTGTGATGCATTTATTGTGAAATTAAACGATTTCTTTCTTTCTTTCTTTCTTTCAATAACTTAGTTGCCAACCTAATATTTGCCATCTTATTCGTTTAAGAAAAAAGGACCTATAAGCTCGTTTTCGAGCCTTCATGCCGAGCTAGCTTTTAACATATCTACTTCACAGTCGAAAAAATATATAGACTGAGACATCCGAACAAATGAGCGTAGTAGAAAAGAACCATAATGTATTTATCAAAATATGATAACGTTTCCCAGTACAATGCTCGACATGCCGTGCTCTGTGACATCAAATCGTAAAAAAAAGAAAAAAAATGACTTATTTTTTTTGTTCTGAAGACTCAATCTATACGTACGTATCTATACATGTTTTGGTCTGAAATCTACTTCTATTTGTTACAAATATTACCAAACAAAATTAATCAATGTTTGATGCAAGTACAAACAGAATTCCAGATTTTCAGAAGCAGGTTGTTCTTCTATATAAGTTTAGCGCTACGCCTTACTTCGAAGTTTTATCGACAAAGTTCGCGAAAGTTCTAAAAGTTTCCTTCGTGATGTTTTTCTCTTAACAAATGACGTTTTAAATGTGTTTTGTTTGTATCGAGAGTGTAAAATCCATTTTGGATTGAAAGAGATATTTTATTGGCTTTATAAGGTCTAGAAATTTTATTTAATTAACTAAAAATCTCAACACATCCATACTTTAAAATAAGAATTTGGAATCTTCCCAAATACAACGCATTTTGAACAGAAATTTGACAGCATTTTCAGCACTAAAAAACTCCTCTACATATCCATTTAAAGAGGTAAAGGTACTTAAATATCTGAAGTAAATTAATAGCTATAATTAAATACATGTTTTACGTGGGTATATTGTAAGGCGTAAGTATCCCAACGTGAAGGCGTACTTGATAATTAAAGAAAAATATTTCTGCAGCCCTCAGGCAGACCTTAAAGATTAATAACTACGTAAACAAAGCTCTAATTATATATTTAAATCAAAACTCCTACTTTCAAGCCTACACTAACGCCTACGCAAAAACGAAAAGATAACAGTTCTATACACGCACACGAAAATACCATTATTAGACAAAAAAAGCATCCATCATAAGTTTCTAATTTGAACTTTTATCGAGAAAAATTCGGAATATTTCGTAACAGATACATTGGAGCTAAATGACGTGGCGTTTATACAAAAAAGATTTACTCAAAATGATCTATGAAATTAAGTATCTACGTTATAAGTCTATAGAATATTTTTTAGATAAATAATTAGGTTCAATAGTTTTAGTTGTTATTTTACACATCCTCCTCAAACACGTGAGATTTTTCAAAACTGTGTTTTTACAGCATTGGGTTTCTTAAAAAAATTAATTTTTATGTGTGACTGGCGGAAAAATAGTGATATTCGCCGAGATCCCCTCCCCTCACTACAAAATAAGATTAAGATGAGATTTGGCTCGATTAACTGAAAGAACATCACAATGACAAATTTATAGTGCTACACTAAAGTATCTGTTATGGATGCCATTAACAATATTCAAAGAACACCTTCACCGACCGAACAGAAATTAAAATTTGTTGCCTTTCTGGGAATCGAACCCAGCACTATTATAACGGGCAGTCCGGCATGGTAACCACTGCGCCATACGGGTTATCATGATTTCACAGACTAAAAACAACACAATTCTAGTACTTAATATAGGTATTTAAATAAAATCTAGATGGCGTTAGTTACAAGTATTTTTACATAGGTTTCTATTTATACTGTGTAAGTATTATACGTCGTAAAAATTAATGTAAATTAATATCTATATGTATATTTCATAGATTTATGTACGTTAAATGAATTTAACTGAAGTGTATTTTAGTTGTTTATGAAAATGGAACACATTTAGTTCGGAACGTTTCATCTAGATGGAGCTATAAAAACTATTGAAACTTAAAATGTTTATGTTTGATGGATTAAAACTAAAAAAATAAACTTTGTAGGTAATTGAATAATAAATGTAACAGCGATTTCTTGGCTCGGTCTTATTTTAATTATTATATTTGAAGTTATTTAAAAATATACTTTTTTGTGAAATCGTGTCGAGTTGCTTCTGTTGCCTTTACTATATCGTGGTCTACCGATAATGAATTGGGGTTACTATTATATACCATCCGGCAAAAACTATTATTAGTTGCCCAAAAAGTAGTTATTGAAGCCTACCGCGAATCACTGTACAAATCCCTCTAATTTTAACATATCGTGCAGAACTTACAAAGAGCATGTCTAAGCTGATTCGATACAATAGTCCACTCCTTATAGTCGTTACACAATAGAAAACCCATCTAATCTACTGCCGGACAATACTCTCGTTGCGAAGAAGGCAGGAATTCTATGTTTAGTAATAAGGCCAATACGATTCGGCCGGATCGATTTTCGATCAGTATTGCAAGATAATGGATTCATTTGCAAGGCGAGAATGTCTTAAGATGGGATTAGATCGTTATGGGTATCTCAGACGCTGTTTGTAGGGTGAAAGTAAGGGCGTTATTTAGATGTAAATAACTAAATACCATTACGGATTTTAAACCCTACTCTAAAATTCCCTAAATAGTGGATGCCATAAAAAAGGACAAAAACGTATTCCCCTAGATTAAGAATAGACATTTTAAATTATCATTCTTACTGACTCTTTTGGGTTCGAACCCAGAGCCCTCTGAATGGCAGAACGGTATGATAACTGTTGCGCCATAGATCAAAGCCGTAGCAGATCCTAAAAATATGAAATCATTTGTTCACTTTTGTACTTATCATACAAAGATATAGTACATGATATAGAGTACAAAGTCACGTTCTAATAATCATAATCATCATCATCATCATCATAATCATCGCAACCCATAACTGTCCCACTGCTGGGCTCGGGTCTCCTCCTACAGTATGAGAGATACAGGCCATATCTATTACTTCAAGAATAATTTATCAGTATTATGAAACGAAAGTTATTAATATAGTTATTAAAACTTAATCAAAGCAAGATATAGTAAGCCCGACAATCCGCTCAGAAAATCATATTGTATTATGCAGGTTTAGCCCAGAAATAATCCGGATGAACCTCGAACAACCTTCAAGCTTTATTAACTGACTTAAGTGCCTCGTCCAATACATCACGGACTAGTGAGCTAGGAGATCCTAATAACTACCTTAAATCTCAACAAAATTGAATTAGAAGTTATTTTGACTACGTTAAAAATATCTTGTTATTTACGTTGTTTTGAAGTTATTAGTGGCTAGAGAAAAATAAATCCAGTAATGCTTGAATACTAATATTTACTAACAGGCCTAAACTTCACTAATAGTACCTAATAACTTCTTTGCACTACTTCAATAAATATTGAAAGAAGAATCTAATATGTAAGATCAGACGTTCTATGTATGTGACTAGAAGTACGTACTATGTAATTTGACGTTTTTGATTTATTTATTTACTATGCGTGTGGTGAGTTATTTATGAATGTCATTTAAACATTTATACAATTATTTGATTTTTTGGATCCTTAAACATCGAAATTTAGTAAGAACTCTCTTTTTGTAAATCGGCTTCACATCCCAAATTCACTTTTAGCTAAACATAAAAACAGGAGCATTTCATATATGTACTTCGTATGTTTTTCTCTATTGAAACCTTTAGCTTCCGTGGTGCTATTTCCATAATAAAGAGTTCCCACAACGTTTCTCGCATGAATACATTGTTCTCATAAAAACTACGCGGTAATTAGACCGTAAAATGTGTTCTGAAACATAAATTTCTTAAATAGCCTTAGCAGTTCGCTTTATAGTTTTATGAAGGCTATTTTGAACCGACATCGTGTGCTTATTTCAGCCGTGCCGCGATTTGATCTGTCGCAAAAATAAGTCGGAAGTTGCGATCTAAAATGGAGTTAATTAAAAATGCTTCGGCACTTCAAGCCTTCGGTTCCGGTTGTTATTATTAGATGACAGTTTTAAATTCAAGTCTGAGGTTTAAACACTTCTAACACTTGGCTTAGCCACTAACCCCTCTACCAATCCGCAACATGGTATGTTCGAGGCTTCTTAATTTATGACAGTCCCATGTCCAGTAGTGTGTCAATAATTAATTGAAGCCCATAGAATTTCAACTTAAACAATAGACTATATAAAATTTGTAGAAGGAGGGAGAATATAAATAAATAGCGCAAGTAAAACTCAACAAAACCTCAGATTTTCTCGTAAAGGCGTTGCCCTAAAAGCTCCCTAGATGGCGCTAGGAGTAGGTTCCTTTTCAAATTCAACAGATGGCGTTATATCGTAGTCATAATCATATCTACCCTAATCAAGTTCCACCTCTGAAAAGTGAGTAGCGACGTTCATGAACAAAGCAATTATTATAGTAATCTGTGGAAGCGTTATACGTTTATTCTACGAACGTTTCGTATCGAATATTCCAGAACTAATTCTAGAACAGCACTTAACAGAAATCATTACATTAGAATGCAACACCGCGCTCCGAAACTGCGATGTGTATCTGACGAGCTGTATCGAGGTTAGTAATTATTGAGTCTACTGTCTATGACGACCTCGAAGTCTATTATACTCTAGAGAGCGTTATGTGTAGACTCTCTGGTTCGATTCCCACTGCAGACAAAAGACCAGAGCCCTAATTCTGCTAACTTAACTAAGAAATTAACTATTGCGATTCTAATAAAACTCGATTGAGATCTAATTATCATTCATAAATTATTAATTCCCCAACTAGATCCATAAAGCAATCCTTTACGCCTTTTGCGCTATAGAGCGTTATAAGGAAATGTATATATACATACATACATACTCTCGAAAAATATATAAATAAATATAGGTACCCTCTTTCAATTGTAATCGGGCAAAAATAATATAACGACCTACGCTTTTCTTTGCACGTATATTACATAATACCTTTTCAAATCACAAAAACCTAAAATACTTATTAACAAAGCCTATATTACACTTAACAGGTATTCCATTTCAAAATGTGATAAATTACAAAAATATTCCCCCTTTGTTATACCATAAAGCTTACTTCAAAGCTTCAAAAGCACGCCTTCGAGAATAAACGGTGTTTCTTTGTTGACGGTCATAATAATTTTAGCTTCGCTTCTAACATTCATCAGCAAACAGGTCAGCAGCTGACCTACTGAGTACAAACCAATCCTGGTCACTAAGCACTTTAATGTGACGTTTTTGACACATTTGGGTTACCCATGACGCAATTATCGCATGCGGCATGCGGCTCACACATGCGGCTCAGCGTGTGGTGACCAATGACTATAGTTTTTATCTTTTTTATTGTTAAGGAACTATTTAATGCTTTTCTTGTCTTTTTTATCTTAATAGCTAGCTAACGAGCGGGCTTATGCTGGGTAATAGTGCCATCTATTGTCAAATTGTTTATCCAGCGATACGGAATCCTTTTGGACTATAAGACTTGACGCGCAAAGGCTGCGGCAGCCAAAATATTGTAATTATTTATTTATCACGCAAAGGTTTGTTTTTAATCTGACACTTTGGTCAATTTCATGCAGTTGTGAAAGAGTACGTGTACTCGTACCTACAACTTTTTAATTTTATTTTGTACCGTCCGTAAGTAACATACAAAGAAATAATAAAACAGTCAAATAAAATTATGCGTCAAAAAACAAGCCGTACGTCGCAGCCGCAAGCCGTAGCCGCAAGCCGCAGCGCTTTGATCTGATAATGAAATCGCGTGCTGGCACAGATTGCCTTATCGTTTTAATGTGCGTTCGGTTCAGCGAAACGGGACGCCTCTGTTATTGGATTAGACCAATAGCCAGGGTTACACTGGCCTTCCGTCTTTATTAGGGTTCCATAGTTAACTAGGAACCCTATAGGTTCTTATTTGGTCATCAGTCTAAGGCCTACCCCGGAGAAACTTAGTCGTTAGACTATATTCGAGTTTCATGACATGCATGCATAGCTCTATGCTACTAGTGCATAAATAAATAACAATAATAATGCTTTAAGATTTCAAATATAATCTTAATTAGTTTCTAAGTAAGCTGCCAGCGTTCTAGGTAGGTACTATTTCTTGTAAATTTGTAATTTAAGCATTTTTTTAAGTTTAATCCATCCATGCTGTCAGGTATTTAAGACCAATATTTGAAAATAAAAAAAAGTGACAAATATATTAGTTACTAAGACGAAATAAATAATGTAACATTTACTTTAAGGTACCGTCAGTATATTAAGATATTCCACAAACAAATCTCATTCTCAAACCAGTAGGTAGGTACAAATAATAAAATTGCGTTCTTAATCCAACAACTTAATTAAGAATCCGGGTTCAATGGTATGACGTAACCGATTCGATTACAGTAAGCAGTAAACGTAAGACTCGGCTTGTGTTTTTGGGTTTTATATCTTAGTAAAGTAATCAGACCGACCTTCAATCAACGTACTGGCTAAAGGTACGATTACGTGGAACACGACTAACGACAGTCGTGTTCGTACGTGCAATATTTGCAGCCATCGCATGTAGCATTACTTTGTAGTTTTCATTTTTAATTTTTAATAAGGACTATAGCATATTACTCTGTGTTTTTTATTTTTGATTTGTTATTTCTTTTTATAAACAGATAAAGGATGCAAGACATATAGATAAAGTATGAATAAGAGATAAGAGACAGATAAAGGATGTTGCGTAAGTAGGTAAAGAACAAACCCCCGACCGGGATTAAAAATTTAAATTCATTTGATAAATAATCTTTGCCCTTTAGGGGTCAATTAAGTAAAACTAATAAACAAATGCACGGAAAAACAGGCAAATAATTCTAAATCCATCACTATGGCAGATAAGTTACAGCTCAAAATAACAGTTTTCTTTTCCAAATTTCTTTCATATGAACATTAGAGAAAAATACATGAGAATACCATTATTTCGTAAAAGAAAATTACAAAGAAAATTCCTCATTACTATGCTAGCGACGTCTTAGCTACCATTCTATCGTTTGTCCTTTAATCCCCACAATTCGTATCACACACAATTTTGTGTGAGCAAGGAAGTAAACAACAACAAATCTTAAAAGTTTTGTTACTAAGTCAACACGGGTTATCCCTCCCCCTTCTGAGTGCCCTGGGGGGTTAACTAAGATAATAACACTTTTTACTGGCTTATAGAATCTTTGGGTAGCAGTTTAGGGTTTCGTATATTTTTCACTTAACAAATGTGAAAATTTTACAGTATAAGTAATTTTATGAAGTGAAATTAATGTTACATTGCTACGTTACAATTAATTAAATTTATCAGAGTCTAATCCTATGGTAATTCTTAACATCTCAGTAGGCAATACCTGTCATATCAAACCTTTGCTTCGCTGGGAATCGAACCGAGGACTCTTAGAACGGTAGGCCGTCGTAGTAACCAAGAGGTCCTTAGTCTGTTAACCTAATTATTACAGTACCAAAAAACACTAGGTTACAACATACGCATCTCGCTGATAAAAATGCCTCTTCAGTTTTGCGCCTTAATTGAGACCCGCCATTCTCAATGCCGATGACGTCACCAATTCGATTAGCTCCCTAGTGGGGATTAGTGTCGTGTAGGGTTGCCGTTCGTCAAGGATTCCCCTAATTTTTCGGCAGAATGACCGGGGTATTTTCAGATGGGTATTTCAAGAATAGTCTGAGTGTCAGTTAGTGTAAATCTGGTCAGTCTAAGATTAGCTGATAGAGATTTAGTTAAGCATTAAGCTTACCATTTTTGAGCTTGATTATATTTATATAAAGGCCAATAAAGGTTAACTAAATAACCCTGAACATTTTCCAGGTAATTCTATTCGTTAACTCAGAAGCAAAAAATATGCGCACAACTCTATTTGACGTTTAGGAAAACAGCAAAATCTTGCCGAAATCTCGCGAAATTTTAGTCCGCGCACAGCATTTTATTGCTCGGTGTTGACAACCCTAGTCTTGTGGGGACAGATCCGAGTAAAATCGGCGTCTTATGCCCAACCGAACGTGCCTTGACTTAAACAGCCGAATCGTTTCTATCTGCTGAGTCAGACGGCCTTCACTGACAAATTGGAGAAATTAAATCGACTGAAAAAATTCTTTCTGAACATGAGCATACGCGAAAAAAGTACGGTGAAAATTGTCATTCAATTAGTCATCATTATCATCGCAACCCAATTATCCTACTGCTGGGCTCGAGTCTTCTCTCATAGTATAGGGGTACAGGCCATAGTCCACTACGCTTCACACGCCTTTGATAACTTTTATGGAGAACTCTTAGGCGTATTCTAGTATTTCTACAAATATAATTACAGTAAACTGGTACATCAGTCAAGTAACCGAGGAACCAGCTAGTTGAATTTGCATAATTACCCCACTCTAAACCGTAAACGTGTTAATTGTTTCAATTACTCCTTCTGGTTAGAGTCTTGAAATTCATTAACTCTCAATTATTAACTACGTTACGGAGCAATTATAAAGATACTGTGATACTGTAGCGGTTAAAAGATGTAATCTACATTTAATGTTTAAATGTAAATAATTTAAAATCTACATTACTTAAGGTGCAATTCCGCAGAATGCGGCAAACAGCAAACGCAAGGCGACAGATAACTAAATATAGGGTATCCGGTAATTAATGGATAATCCTGAAATGTCAAATAGTAGAGCTTTCGTCCGAGAAAAATACCCAAAAAAATTCCGATCGGTGTCCAAAATATGAAGGTTTTAATATTAAATATGTTTTTATAGACCTTACTGCACATTCATGTACCTACACAACGTCGGTACATTTTTTTGGGTATTTTTCTCGGAGTGGACAAAAGCTGTACTAGGTATTTGTCATTTCAGGATTATCCATTAATAACAGGACACCCTGTATGTCTATTTGTCATTAAACTGTTACATAGAACGAAATCCTAAAATTATAAATTCTCCAGTATTTTGTATATGTATAGGTAACAAAAAATATACGTATATTTTAGCTATATTACGAAATGCATTAGTATAAATAAACACTTTCCTAAATGTACTCAACATCCTAATGTGAAAAAGAAATAAAATTACTTACTAGATTCTATCCACATTACTTACCTAGATTGAAACATTGTTCATAACAGGCTATGAAATCAGTAAATATCTTGGGCGTTATTGTCAATACAACCCATTTCATATAAGGAAAAATAACGCATTAATATTTATAGCAACGCGCGAAGCGACCGAAATCGTAAAAATATAATACAATACAAAAAGCTACAAGCAATAAATGTATATAGACCTATCTTAAACGAATACGTGATGCTTATGGTAGGCTTACCATAACTTGTTTGGACTTTAGTAGTTACAACTCTACTCGAGAGATGGCGACACATACCTGAAACAAAACTTTTTGTTTAATTACGTGTTACGTTATTTTTTTTTTACATACAGTCACATTAAAAATAACTAAGTATTTTATGCGAGAGTTTTATCATGTTTGTGACTAAATAATTAAATTAATCTTTTAAATTTCCACTTCGCTGAAAATCGAACCCAGAATACATATCCGATATGTCATATGAGCATATCGACCATTCCATAACCATTCCAATTGCTACCTTAA
>LGAG01000019.1:24569-63040 GCA_001278395.1 Lerema accius
CTATAATTTCCGCAAGCAAAGCTGCGGGCAACAGCTCGTCACTTTATAAAAATAAAGTGTAGCGGAATTAAAAGTCATGTCAGAGCTACGTAATGGGACGTTGGATGAAAGAGGCTAGACAACACGCCGGCTCTAATAAGGCAAGAGGAATGAAAACGCGACAAGACATGAGGCGCATAAGAATGACAGGACCCGTTGCGTAAATAGAGAAACTGGATACGCTACGAGCGCGGTTTATTGAGTAGATGATCGGAAGAAAAAAAAAATTTAGTTGAAATATGTATGAATGATAATAAAACAAGAAAAAGAAGACAACGTAAGTTAATGGCTAACATTTTAGCAATTTTTTTTAATGTGTTACTCGCGAAAGGAAGACATATCTAATAACACCTTATTATGTCAAATTTAAAATTCAAAATCATTTATTCATGTAGGTATCAATGATACACTTATGCACGTCAAAAATTTTTTTTATCTACCCCCATTTCGTAAAAGTCCTTTAATATGGAGGAGAAGAAAGGGGAAAGAAATTCTCCCGCACATCTTTTTAAATAAATGTCAATAGATCAAGTATTTTGCTATAGAGCATGCCAAAAAAATAGACTTACTTATATACGCTGGAATAAATGTTAGTTAGTGAAGATATTTAGATCAATCCAATATCAAATTATACATTTCGTATTAAGAACTAACAGCCCATTTAACTTTATAAGTGTCATGATCGGTATTTGAATTTCAGTCTTAATAGATATCATTTGGGTTTAAATCTGTAAGCATTTGTGGATATAATTCAATGCGATGTAATCGCCACTCATTAAAAATGTCAAGGTGAAGTCTTCAGTGACTGAATATAGTTTTCTATTTTATTTGAATGGGGTCAAATCTCTTCGTATATCATTAGATTCATTTTAATTGCGACTTCTTTTTAATTTAAGATTATTTTTATTTCTAACATTTAAGTCAATATTTAACATTGATGGTAAAAATAAAATTATAAAGAGTTGAATATTCTAGAACCTTTCAGTTAAGATAGAAAATTCTGTCTTATTTAAAATATTTTTAGTCCGAGTTTCAATCATTTAGGTACCAAATATAAATTACATGAAGATGCAAATATTTACATTATCTGTACGCCAGGGAATCGAATGAAGACCTTTTGTGTTAGCCTTATTCCTATCCTAACCATACCATATGATCCTACCATACCAACCATAACTTTTTTGTCACATTGGCATATCTAGTTACTCTTATTCAGAGTAAAATGGAGTAAAAGTGTAACCCTCTTGAAATTAGTGGTCGTTGCGTAACGGGTCATTCGTGCAAAGATTCGGTTGTAAGAATAATACTTTTTTTATGTAAATAGTTGACAAATTAACAGACAAACCAAGAAATGGTAACTGGCCGTCGTTGTACAACGACATTAAAAGGGTTAAAACTTTTTTAATGTTTCATTTCATTAGAACCGAATCGATTGAAAGAGATACTTACATAACTGTATTTGAAACTTTTTTTTTTTTATTACACTGAGCGACCATATCATTCCGTAAAGATATTTGAAACTAATCTTACATCGAAAAAATGATAGAAGTATTAAACCGTTTTCAGTATTCCAGAAAACCGGAACCTATACAGATTATTTTTAATTCTATTATATTATGACAGTGCATTATTGAGTTAACTTCAATATGTCTTAGTCGAGAATCTAGATAATATTGCGTCTTCAAAGACGTAAAGTAAACTAAGGCGTAGTAACATTAAGTGATTGATATGATGGGGACAAACAACCATGAGTGATTGTATATAACTTTAGTTCAAGTAGGTATTACAGTGAATTTCCAGTATGCACTACTAGATGGCGCTATGCTACCGAGACTGAGACTTGTTAACTCTTAAATCGAAAAATGAGTTTAGTAAACCCTTAATATCCTTTAAAAGACGTATTTAACAATATCCTATATTATGAGTTAGGCGCGAAAAAATTTAACCTTATTTTACCTGTAAGGAAGGTACCTAATTTTTTTTTTTTTCAATATTTTACTTAGGTAGCTATTTTTTTAGCGTGATAAATATGTATAATCATGCCAAATTATAGGTTCCTAGTCTTAGTCTTTAAGTTACGGTCAAGAAGACAGATTGTCGGACAGACACAGACAGACGGACATGGCGAAAATAAGGATTCTAATTTCTCGACCAAACTCTAAACCAACCATGACATGAAATGCCTAGTGTTCAAGCTAGCCTAGCCCTAATTTGTGTGTACTCATGGGGTAGTGTAAACTGAGTCGGTACAGCATTAAGTAATTACGGTGTGGGCAAACACCGTTGAGTTATGTATTTGTACCACTTAGCACTGTTTGGTTGGCTGGTCGGTCGCTAGATTTCTTTACCTACACTTAGTGGCTGTCCGAGTATTATGTAACCGGGTTTATTAAAATTATTTACTTCCTATCCCCCTTGTCAGCAAACGAAAGCAAAGCTCTTACTTTCCCCCTTCCCATACTTACGTAAGAATTGTTACCTATACCTCGTTTTTTATCGTCATGATTTTAAAAGTACCTAAACAATCTTGGCACTACTTTTAATTATGTACTTATCTAATTAATTAAAAAAAATATTTGGAAGTATAAGTACAGAAATTTATTTGAATATTAAATTATTGTTTAATATATATTTTTTTTATTTGTGTCTGTCTTATTTTTAAATCGATAATTACAATAAAAAGACACTGTAAGATTGTTTACTTTTTAAATCACGACAAAAAACGAGGTATATATGTATACATCTTTCTTTTAATGTTTTTTTTCATGTTGAACAGCGGTTCCTATCCTTTTTAATATCGTTACCCCTGTGACCTATGAGAAATACTGATTTTACCCCGTCTTTAAAATAGCATCAAAACAAATAATACAAGTTACTTTTTTGAGTATATTTTTATTTTACGATGCTACTAATTAGTTGCTGCGTTACCCCCGTAAAATAGCTGATTTACCCCTTAGGAGGTAATTACCCCCAAGTCTGGAATTCAGGATATACAGACAATGTATAACGCATACTACTCACTTTTTTCGTATCACTGATAAAAACGTTAAAAATTAATGAATTGATTGATGGCTTATGCCAGTCGGTGAAATTCCATTAACAATCCTGTAACAATCCATCCAATCTACTTTGACGTGCTCTAAATTATATCAGTATGTGTAATTTACATGAATATGTTAAATCCACACTTCCAAATTGAGTAACACGCTAATCCGATACTGTAATTTAATAAAATTAATTATTAGCACAGATTCAAACAAAGTTTGTAACCCTAAAACCGCTAACTTTGCGAAGGTAACCAAACTCTGAAGGAATGTTAGCGTTAGGGTAGATCGACATTAAACCAATCTTATATTTAACAGATAGAAAGAATACAGAAAATAAGAAAATATTCCCAGATTTCTTTCTATTTATTATTTTTTTTTTGCTTATTTCCATGGGCGATTATGATATCACCTCTCGTCGAAAATTTGTCGCTGAAAAGCGGGGCCCACCCTCTACCGGAATACTATTGTTTCCTGAGTTTATGAGGTTATGCGACAGTGATAGGAAGACACCAAGGCGAATCTGGACGTGTGGTTAAATCTATATCTATACTAATATTATAAAGCTGAAGAGTTTGTTTGTTTGTTTGAACGCGCTAATCTCAGGAACTACTGGACCGATTTGAAAAATTCTTTTACTGTTAGATAGTCTATTTATCGAGGAAACTTTTAGGCTATATAACATCACGCTATGATGAATAGGAGCGAAGAAATAATGGAAAATGTGGAAAAAACGGGGAAAATTATTCATCTTTGAGGGCTTCCGTTGCGTGCGCTGCGAAAACGGTTCAAGATATCAAAAAAATATGTATGGAAGAATTATTCCGCTTTAAATGATCTAACAAAATGTCCGCGACAGTATATGTCTATCTTTTAAGATTAACGCACTAGAAACATTTTTATGGTAATCAAATTTGGTCAAAATTAATGTTTGTACTGTAAGTCCTCCACGCTCTAACCGTTAAACGGATTAAGCTGAAACTTGGCACACAGATAGTTTGCATCCAGGAATAGGACATGAGATAGATTGTATCCTGATTAAAGGTTCCCTTGGGATAAATGCAATATATTTTTTAACTACTCTTCCGCGTGCGAAGCCGTGGGCGTCGTCTAGTGTCAGATATTTCTAAAAAAATCCAACGTCGGAAAAGACATTAAATTAGAGATGAAATTAATAGTGATCGATGATAGTTGTTAAATATTTTTTTTATTTAAAATGTAAGTAATGTAATGTGTAATTGAGGTGATGCATTCATAATATTTTTTGTAAATATTTTTAAAGTTGGTATTTGATTGTGATAGTGTTGATTTTTTTAATTTGACTTAATTTAATTTTAATCTGCATAAATTGATAGATACTGTCAGGTAAGAACAATGTGGATCGACCCTTACAGTATAAGATTCTTGAAACTTCAAAAACACGTGCCGGCTGTTAATGAGTGAACCCTCTTTGCACACTCAGCGAATGGGTAACTCCACGAAACAGTATGTTGATAACTTGAATCACGTGTATACGAGCAGATAGGCTCATAAAATATTATCCTTTATACTAATATTTCTTATAGTAAGTGATAACGCCCTCTTGCGGCCGATGAGAAGTAGGTTTGAGGCGATACAGCCTAGAAGAAACATTAGGCGGGGACCATTGAAAGGCTGACTGGTGTTTAAGTAAATACAACTAAAATTAAAACTTTAGAATAAGAATCATTTATTCCGTCATAGGTACATATTAAACAACAATAAATAAAAAATACAGCTACGATGGACACTAATACTTACTTACGAGTACCAACACATAAACATGGAACTGATAAATAAATACAATTTATTAATTTCAGAGGTCGGGAAAAATTGATTCTTAAAGCTAGGAAAATGTAAAATTGAACATCTGATTTGCCTATGAAAGCTAGCAGTATTCGTTTCCTTACTAAGTAATAAGGTTTTAAAGCGGTAAGACTTAAAATAGGTTACAAGATGTTATAAAGAAGCATGACCTAAGTGAAGGGCGAGGAAGACAATTCTAGCAAAGCGTGAGACAAATGAAGCGTACATAGGCGAGTGTGCTGGAGAGCTCTTCATGTCTCCTACTAGGGATGTCGCGTTACTGACTTAAGTCTATCGATACTTTAGATTTTTTATCGTATGAGAATGGCAAACGAACTTCCTACCTACTTTCGAACTGACTATTTACTTGCAAACTTTCCTACCTTGCCACCCGTGGACTTGTGTATACTGTCATCAAATAGAATGTAGCAGTGCAAGTCTGTTGATAGGTATAGTCAGTGTCAGGAATTAATCATAGAATTAGTTGTTGTTATATCATTAGTATCTAAATAGATTATAACTGTTTAAAATAAACTGTAGGTTACTCCTGTTAGTAAGTGTTAGTAATCCAGTATGTATTAAATAATATTTTCTCCACTCAAACATTGCGTTGTACTTTCTTCTATTGCCTTCCTATTGCGTTATTTTCTCCTTCTCATTGCGTTGTACTTTTGTTCTCTGCACATTCTCAAGTTTAATTGTCAAATAATATTTCTTAGCAATTTGACTTATCAATTTTATCGACTTTAATTAAAATAAAATAAAATATCGATAACTTTTAACTACCAGTGCACATCACTACAAGTACACAGTCGTGCTCCAACACAATGCACTTTATCCGGGCACAAGGACGGGCATAACTATATAAACCGTTTGAGATACAACGCTAGGAAGCCTCCCTGTAATTCTGTTTCCTATAAAAGTCGCACAATGAATTTCAGTGAGCTAGATTTTTCTTTACTTTGAATATAAACGAGCCTACATTTTATTCACTTGCGATTTACGGAGCTTATAAGATTTTAATCTTTGATAATATTCTTATTGTACCTGTTTCTGAAGAAAATTAAATTTTACATTAGAACCAATGTAATCTCAATTTGCTCATCAAATAATTTACTTAACCATTTAACATCGCGATGAAAAACCTACACTAATAATATAAAGCTGTAGAGTTTGTTCGTTTGTTTGTTTGGTTCGGTTCGTGGTTTGGTTTCCCTACTTAAGCCTAACCTGCTACTTATTGTGAGATTCAATATTAAACTTCGCATTTTTTATCTTTTCAATTCCATTTCAAACTTTACAGCATAATCGGTCAAAGGCCTCTCGTTATGGATTTTATTTACATTAATTTTTCAAAGAGACTTAGTTATAGCTTTATTAAAATGCATGCAGATAAAAGTAATCTTCAACATTAATGCAATAAAACAGAAAAAATATTTAAAATAATATTGCTGAAATAGATTGGAATTTAACTGCCGAATTTATTTAACATGATTGAGTTCTGATTTGGTACTTTCATAGCTGTCTGTTATATTACTTTAAATAATATCGTATTAAATTTAATAAATAATAAAATAAATTACATTATGTACTCATAACCGTGCACTAGAACTCTCGGTGTTGTAGGCAACATAAAGATGAATTATTTCGTTTGAACAATTACCTCACTTAACATACGTAAAAATTTACAATATGAATAACATAAAATACAATTTGAAAATAAAAGATCATTCACATCATTACAACAAAAGTTCCTAAAGTCTTGATGGACAATATCTGTACTTTCAGACCGAAAATATAAATCTTATCAAATATTTACCTCACTGGGAATCGAATACAGGACCCTATTAACATGGCAATCATTGCGCCATAGGCGTCGTCGAAACCTCACATTAAATAAAAAAACAAAAGACGATACTGCTTAGTGCTTACCTTTTGTTTCGTATTTAGAAATTATAAAGCCTACGTTACTACAAAGGAGACATCCAATAACACCTGACGTGTTATAATCCCTAAGCCGTTTGGGCAGAGCTTGCAAAGGACCAAAAGGGCTAAATTAACATATCAGTAGGTACATGTACTAGCATATTGCTAAGAATAGGTTTCTTTCCTAATATAATAGAGGGCGCGGTAGCATAATTTTAATATTGTCATGTTAAAAAAAAGTAAGAGAGACTTTGAAGGTAACATAATTTTGATATTGTCATCTTAAAGAAATTATAAAAGCAAGGGACCTTTGTGGACGAAATATGACTATACTTTATTGTCTGGATTGAGATCGTAAGAAACCTCTGTGGACGAATTTGGACCAAAATTAATTAGGTATATCTAGATTGGGATCCTATCGATTGTTAACGATTGTTATAAACCAGTCGTTAGGAACCAAATACAGACTTAATGTAACATGGTCGAATTTCGACCACAGGTCATCTACCTCATACAATTTTTAAAAGTGAAAGAAAGTAGCGGACTTTAGATTAAAACTACCTAACATCTTGATAAGACTCAACCATTATTAATGCAAATTAGAAATATCAAACATCAAGTCCTAGAGGTAACGAAAATTTCTCATAAAAGAAAAGTCGGTTGAAAAATAGCGGTCCGCATAATTACTAGGGAAAGGAATACGGATAACCCTTTGAGGCAAGTTGGGTACCTACATAATTTCCGAGGAAAACAGTAATAATGCCCTACTTAGTAAGATAATAAATTACATTTGCGTCGGTCAGAAAATTAGTGTAGCGTAGAGTAACATCGCTTAAGGGACTGTGAAATTCACTTCTTTTTAAATTATGGAAGTCCACTTTGTAAGTAGTGTTCGTGGGTGTTAAGGTACGATTTCATTGAACATGGAAATCGACAGATGTCAACGACAAAATGCAGAGATATTTTTCGCGAGGGGATCTCCGGTAAAACTGCATTTTACAAAATTTAGCTTTCTCCGTGTAAACTTTTATTATGCTAAATCTCAAACTCGTACGTGTCTGCATTATTTCTAGAAAGGGGTCCAAAAATTTTACCGAACCTATTAATTTATACTGCATAATTAACGCTTCAATAGCTCCTTGCAATCGTATTACTTAATAAATAACTTACTTTTGTAAGTAATTACTTATAAACAATCATTTTTAACACACGAAAGTACACTAAAGTTGAATAACCTCCCTAAACCTCAAAAGGGTACCTAAAATGTTGCTTGCTATTAACAATTTAAGTCCCTCCCTTTGCTCAGTACAGTCCTTAATGAACTCGCAGGAGTCTTTGAAGTTTCCATCATCAGGCGAATTGAATCACACTACATCCTACATAATATATTAATTTGGTACCTTTTAAAGTCCGTATGTTGGCAACGGTCAGGGGTTGGAAACTGTTAGCCGTCCGACTACGTTTTATGACTTCATAAATTTTGCAAACTTTCACTCTACACACGCGCGATTAGGGATTATACACACTATCGACATCAAAGAAATATTATCATAGTAATAAACGACTGAAAATATTTAAATAAAAAAGTTTGGTGTATTTTAGAGGGACTAAGCATGGTTTGGGACCGCAATTGATGCAGTTGTCGAGATACTTCAAGGGACCAGCTAAATTATTAGAATTATTCAAACTCCGCAATAGCAAAAGTCGCAGCAAATAGTCAAGAACCCAGGCTCGGTTAATATTTTTAAGAAATCTTTTAATGCAATAACCTAAAGGTGACACGTTTAAACATGAAGAATTTCAGTAGAGATTGAGGTAGTAGTAGTAGGCATACGTTTAGAGTTGTAGTATGAATGATTTCAATATCTTTATTTACTAATCCCTTAATGTAATATCAGCACTAAATTTTATTTCCATTTTCGTAACATCCATTTTTCACCACAGAAAGTATTTTTTTTTATACGAAATGTAATATTTTACATAATGCTACTTTATTACATTTTAAAAGTCCTGTGACTAATAAAAACAAAATTTGTGTTTAATATTTTATTAGTGTTACGGTTATACATACATTTTACCATAATCTATGAAGTGGTAGACCTACGTAATGTAATATGAATGGCCTTACTACATGAGCATTATCGGTAATCTTTATTTAACTGAACCATTATAGAACAGGTGACGCATTCAGGCAAATAAGTAAAACGACCTTCGCATATGGACAGTTTGACCTCTTAACGCAAGGGTTCTGACCTTTTAGTTCCCTGAAATAAGGTTTATAACACATTATTATATTTATAATGCATGGTCAAGCTATCATAAAAGTTGTACTATGAAACCAGAAATAACTTCAAATGTCAAAAAAGTCAAACCACTCCCTTCAAGGTGCATTAAATCGCACACGTGTTTATGCCCTAAGCAACACTTGAAGGGCAAATGTATATTCTTAATGATATGAGGGAACTTTCGCCATAAACTGAGACGCGACCAAACAGGGCATGTTGTAATTCTCACATGGCTTGAGATATTTGAGATGTTTTCTCTGACCTTGTACTGAAAGTTGGACCCCTATTTCAACCCTGAGTGCTAATAGAATCGTCGGAGTGGACAGTTAAACTAAACAACTAACATAAGCAAGTCTGTAACACTATCATTTCATAGTTTAGCTTATTTAAAGTATAAGTTCGTTGAGAGTCAAATAAAATTCATAATTCTTTGATGACGGTTTCGTGTTATTAATAAACTTATCGATCATCGTGTTGTACATGCCACCCGCGACACAGGGAATCCTACTGAGGGGGTATGAGAGTGTTAGCGTTTTTATTTTTATTAATGCGCACTGGAGCAGCGTGGTGTAGTATGCTCTAAGCCTCCTCAGTTATGAGGAGAGCCCTGCTCAGTAGTGAGCCGATAATGGGTTGAGGCCAACAACAACTAGTCCCCGAGATTACTAAAAAGTAGTGTTAAGAAAATGACATAAGCCCGAGAAAGGTGTGTTTGACTCATTAAGATACATAGAGACTGCTAATTAACGCAGAAAGGACAGAGGTACGTCAAAGTGTAATTTTGTTAAAATATCCTACTCTTTAGAATACTAAATATAGTCATTATCATAACTAAAAAAAAATATAATATATCCATGAACCATCTGGAATTTCCATCGGAAAGCCTGATCCGGAATTGACAGTTGGGGAGAACGGGGTAGAAGAAGCTTTCAGATAAAGAAATATTCGCGTCGGCACATCTTACCCCTAGCTCTTTCCCTGCTCTCCCCTATTATCAGTATAAATACTAGACGGAAAAATTACGCATTTCTTAAATGCGGTGAACATAAAACCAGAAAGACAGTCTGACATCACGGTGAAATTTGACTCTTTTTGCGTAACAACAACTGGATACAATCCCATGATCCTAAATTTCAATGTTGTTGTTTAGTCTCGATATAATTTAACGGACGCAGTGGTCCATTTAAATTTAATTATAGACAAATAAATGGCAGCCAATCGAACATAGATAATCACATTTGCCCCGAGGCATAAATTGTAGGGCTAGATCGAAGGCTATCGAAAGTGACACGATTTCGAAGTTAGGCGAAAATCTTGTAAGCGTCTCTATCTAACACTGATTTTATTTATGTGTCTGAGCGAGACAACAATAAATAGATTCGTGTGATCCCAATCTTTAATTAATAGAAAATACATAAGTATTTAGGGAAATCAAGTCAATACAATTCGATCGTATAACACACTATTGGACCCGCCCTCGCTTCGCTTCGGTGTATATTTTAGGTTAAAATAAACCGCTACCTATTGTATGTTTTTTCAACATGGCTGTATTTGGATGATTTTTTACACCTTGGGTTCGAAAAACCGAAATATCTTACGGACCACTATTTTTTCTAAAATAAAATATAGCCTATGTTTCTCATAGATAATGTAGCTTTCTAATGGTGAAAGAATTTTTAAAATCGGTTTAGTAGTTTTTGAGTTTATCCATTACAAATAAACAAACAAAAATACAAATGTTTCCTCTGTGTAATATTATAGTTAGTATAGATATAAGTAAGACATTGGTTGTTACGTAGCTTCAACTCGATTGTTCATTCGTATCGACGTTACAATGAACCGATTGAATTCGAATTCGATATTCACCACGCTGTGGACAGCGCTTGCCCTCTACACATCGATGCCAAATTGAATTGAGCCGTGTTGTTGAACATTATACATACCGGGGGACTATTTAACATTTGACCTATTTCACTGATGCTTCTTAACATGTAAATTTTTTTATTGATCGAACAGCTTTTAGTTAAAATGGACTATGTGGACAAGATGAATGAAACTTTAATGTGACTCATTCATCCTCAAGCCCAAACAAAATGGTGCAACCTGCTACACGGTGTATGAAGATATGAATGAAGATGAAAGGACAACTAGATGATTAGTTTAAAACAAGGCTATTTAGATACACATTAGTTCAAAAGTAAGACTTACGTGACTTAAGTAATTTTTGGTAGCCGAATGCAGTTTCTTCCAGGCTGTAAGTAGTACAAAGTTTGTACTACAAACACTATGAAAGAATCCTTATAACAAGCATTAAAATTGACAGAAAAACAAAAAATCCAACTGTCGAAATAATTGGGTATTAGGTATGCCGTAATAAAAACATATATAGCCTATATGTATCTCTCGCACAATGGATCTCTAAAACGAACCGACTATTTTTTACACAGAACATAATCTTACACATCCTCGCAAACTTTCTCTGCTCTCGACCAGGGAGTAGTAAAGGTACTAAGTATATAATGGCGGGTAAACTCCAGAGGATTTTCGATAACGTGGCCGCGAGCAATAATTTAAGTACCTACCTTCACCTTGAGTTAGCTGGAATCTTAATTCTCAGAGGATTTTATGATTATAGCCAAGTTGAAAACATCAGCTCAAACTTTCTTTGCCAAGTTGTGCATTTGTTTTATTGCTTGTAAGACTTGCAGTTCAACAAACTGAGTTCGTTTAGGATTAAAAAAGGAATGTATCAGTTGCCAAAGGTTACAATTTAACTTACTAGAATTTAATTTAATTCTGGTGGTCAAAGATCATGTATCCTATTTTGGTTTATAAACATCGTAACAACCTTAACACAGTTAAATTATATATATACCTAATTGCTTGTAATTGTAAGCTTGCTATCTTAGTTACCTCTACAAGAAAAAGGGCTACCTTCTAAGAAATTTAGTAGTTTATATCAATTCATTTACTCGCATACAGACGCACGTTTTAAGCGCATTCCATCTGTGTTCCTGTCTAAACAAATACAGCGAATACTATTTTGCACAACGCGCAAAGGACGCAAGCATTCACGTCATCGGTACATAAAAAATCAACAACAATTCAACCTAATTTCTCCTTCGTTCTTCAAGCTGTCTCCTACTCCTAGACGTCGAATCTTCAATATCATCCTTTGAACTAAAGTTGCTTACGTCATGGTACAGTGTTCAAGTAACCTTGGGTTAATTTGCAGTGGATAACGTGACCAGAGACACATGACTGTACAGGCGCGGCCACGCTAATGTTCCGGTACGGTACAAGGGACAATCACTCGCGGTTTTAAAACTAGAAGATTCTACATACGAAATTTGACCGTAACTCACGTCAAACTATAGATTATTCGTCCGATGTACCTGATTGGAAGATTTCAATGATAACTGTCTATTAACGAGATTTTTCCATGTGACGATTGTGTGCTGTGTCTGTTCTTAAACAAGTATCTGCTCTTTTTTACCCGTTTGCGCCAGAAAAAGGGTAAAGTTTCAAGCGTGTATATACAAGTTAGTGTGTGTATATTATAATGTCCATTCTTTGGCAAGCTCTAAAACCTTTTTCGAAGCAAATTCTCTAAGAACGTATTCATCGAAAAAGAGGGATTGTAAGCGCGTTCAAAAAGCTGCTTAAGTACCATTGTTCTACGGGCCGTAATAGTCGCTGTCAGCTCATACCCTACGCCGTCCCTAATATCCGCTCGTTTGTCTGTCCGTATCAAATTAGCCGCAGATTGCCCCTTTGCTCCGCTAACTGAGCTTAATGCGATACGGAACAGTTTAACGATCCTTAAATGTTGAAGCGACGAACGACGATATGTGTGTGTGTGTGTGCTGAAAAGGCGATTAGGGGAAAGGGGAAAGAAAATTTAACTACGTAGCTTACTAGCTTGTTTTCCTGCTATGAACAATATATAGGTAAGCTTTGATTAAATACATGGTTTTAAGTTTTACTCAATTTAAGTAACTTGAGTTTTGTATGGCACAATGTAGCCATGCTGGACTGTAGTACGAAGAGTACTGGGTTTGATTCCCAGTGAGACATGAGACATTTGCTTGAAGATATAGTGAACATTGTTCCTACTTGCAGCTTCAGTGCCAGGCCCACATGCGCCTTCCAGTTAGTTCTTTCTTTCGTGCCATCACTAATAAACACTGTTAACAGTTTACAATGAGAATGCATTTTCTCAAAATACGTCGTTAATAGTGAAGCAAAGTGCCTAGTCATTGAGGCCCCGGAAAATAATTATACGACAAACAATTGTTTAAGGAGATAACAATACTTTAATAGAAATAGCCGTTAAGGAAACAGACAAACCATTAGTGGTCATCATTGCCCAAGGACAATGGTATAGGTCGCCAATAAAAATAAATCCAATGCACTTCACATGTTGAAATCCATTAAGACATTTAGGCCTTAAAGTGAGTCAAAAATGGACACACATACATACAGACATACGCTCGAAAAATACTTCCCTCCTTTTAATGCCTCCTATACAAACATTTCCAACAATGACCGAAATACACAATGACAAATGTATTGACTGATTTACATATAAAAATATAAAATATTTTATTTATCAACATATATCGGGTCAATAAAACGAGGTAGCGAAATTCATCGAATTTATTTTTTTGTTGCGTGTACTGTCGAAGGCGAATAAACCGAATTAAAACAAATTGAATATTCAATTTTTCGCTTATATTGACAATTCGGACAGAAATCGAGTACTACAGTATAAACTGTCGTCCTACATACAACGCACATAACGATTACTACGTCGGATTGCCATTCGAAAGGTCTTGGGTTCGATTTCTACCAAGGCAATTTTCAATCCAATTGGGCTGCTTTTGTATACAAACGAGATGGCAAATAATTATAGCGCAAAATATTTTTTTCGATTGTTTAGGTACTAAGGATCATTAATGGAAAACTAAAAACGCGCAAACCAAAGCTTATGGAACTTTCACAATTAAGATGAATCCAAAGGCACCCCAGATGTTGAAATCCGTCAAGCTGTTAAGGCTTTAGACTCTAGAGTGTCGCAAATAAATGTACATACGCCCAAAAACATAGGGGGATGTTTTTCTAGTCCAGTCAGGTAAATATCATCGTTTACAAATCAATGCTCAAACCACACATTCAACCCTCAAAGGTCACTCCCAGCGCATATCAACGTATCCCATACCACTACGCATGACTATAACCCGTAAAATGCTCATTAGCGATAGGGTTAGTGAAATGCGCCCACAAAAATGCCATTAGGCAGCCAACAAACATAAACCCCTAAGGACAGCCTGGTAATTACAGGCATGATCGATTGTTGGCATGACGGCGCCAGCCGGGCTGGCAAGCGTGGTTACACCACAATATGTTGCCACAGTACAAACAACGTGATACCGTATACTGTGATATTATTATGATAAATAAAGCACCCATCATTATGTCAAAGAACTGTTTTAAGTAAGCTTGTAATTGATAAGCATACAAGTTTCATGGTACAACGATTAATACCACGCTAAATCATTTGATCCTTGTACTTAGTTTTATGCACTATAGGACCCTATGAATTCCCTATAGAGCCTCAGCCTAATAATGGCTTACTGCTGAGTATGGTTCTCTCTTCATAACTGAGAAAGCCTAGACTAGGGGGCAGGGATTCTTTTCTTAGACTTTGAAGGCAACGAAACACCAATCAAGTACGAGTACCTTTTATTTCAAGGAACCCCATATTGACCTTTTTTACGACGTACGTTTTTTTTCCTGCTACATTTTACCGATTCCACGAAGTTGACCTTATTCTTTGGGATTTAAATGTGGAACATAATTTTGGCGGGACCCTGATGACTGGTCTACGGAACCCAGTAAATGAATCCCTGGACTAGAGCATACTTCAACACAATGCTCCAGTGTGTTTTGTGGATGGAGTTAGTATCCAACCAAAGAGTAGGACATAACCTTCTAAAGCTGTCGGCTAAGTATCAAAACACTATTAAAACATTAGCGAAAGCGAGTAATGCTAGTATAATATAAGGAGCAGGATAACCACGACAAATACCTGAGATTGCACAGGTCTGGGATAAGCAATCGGGAAGCGAAATTGTTTTCTTACCCACCTGCTCCGTAATACTAAACCTATAAAAAACAAATATTACAGTTGGGTCCAATAGTCTCATTAAACGCTTGTTTAACCGACTAAGAGCGAAGATATGCTATAGTACAGCATATATTATAGGTAGCATTTAATATACTGACCAATATGAACCTATCGCTCTTTCATTATAGATTTCTCGCAATCTTGCATCTATTTAATTATAGCATATTTAGGGGAGAGGTGACTTGGTGTAAAATTATATAATTCAGGGCGGGGGCAAATGTCCACCAGGAATTAGATTCTGAACTCTATGAGCCTAGTGCACATGTCCGAATTTACACTGACAGTACAGGAGTGCGGAGTAGAAAAGCCAGGGGTAAGTTGTGCCGACGCAGACATTTCCATTATACCTAATATAAGACTTACCCTGGTCTTTCTACTCCGCTCTCCCGATTGTCAATTCAGAAGTAAAAAGTTCAGGACGTTTGCGCCCTCCCTAATAAACATTATAACACTCATTCAATACTTGAATTAGCACACAAAAAAAATCTAATTTAACTTTTTTATTGCACGAAACTAAAGCTACATGCGTAGACTGCTCGAAGCAATCTGTCTATGGCTAACCGTCCTTTATATGAGTCGATTTTTTTTTACATTTATTTTGAGTCAATATCGAATATCATCAAAACATGAGTCAAAATTCACATTAGTTTATTGGTAGTTATAATAACATTACGTCCGCTAATCTTACCACATCTCACGATAAAACAATGCCCTAAGACCCGGTTCCAATAGCTCTTATTATGGGCATTTTCTATAACCGCTGGTAAAAGCAATAAGTTTTTATGGTTTTAGAAATTAGAGTAATATTTCTGCGTTAAAACCCTTCTAGGACCGTAAAAAGTAAATTAACCGCCCTTTGTTTTGAGATTGAATCTTTGTTAAGGGCGGTTTTCTAGTTCGATTTGTACTCTGGGTTAATTTTATCATTATAGGCACATTCTAAATAATATGTTTTCAATCAAAAGAATTGAATTAAACGCAGAGGCATGGAACATAGTGCAGGTAATCCCTAATAACTGTGGAAGGGTACACTCTACCACGCTGCTCCAATACGAGGGGTTAGTGGCCAACCAAAATAACGGAGTTGTTACGAAGGCCATCGACATGGTTTAACAAACGTCATACTAATGATAATGATCGGGACCGATGGCTTTACGTGCCCTCTAAAGCGGAGAAGCGCTCAAGAATTTTGCCATTAGCGGTCTCCCATCGAATCTTTGACTGCGCCCGATATAGCTAATCTTCGTCTACTTCGATTGAACGCCATGCTATGATCGAAAGAATTATGTATAATGTACTCTACGTATTTATGTATGTTGCCTACGGTATAATCAAACCCTATTGTACACAGATGAAGTTACGGGTATAAGCTAGTTCACAAAGCTTCAGTCAGGGCATATTTTTTATATATAATTCATGTTGTACCTCGTACTAATTTGAAGCACTACACATTAATAAACTTACGTATTGCAATTTTCTTTATAGGTCATAAACGAATGACTAATAAAATACGTTATTACCTACTAGTTATACTCGTATGATGTTATGACCTCATAATTTTATTATAGTAATGCTTGTAGCTATTATTATTTTAATCCTAAATTAATACTGCCTGTAATTAATTTATTTTTATTTGGCCAATTTGTTTTTAATTGTGAGTAAAATTCATTTTTATGTTTGACGCTTATTTCGATTCTGCATTTTAATTTTGTGCCCTAAAAGTTAAAAGAAATCCGTTATAACTTATTTTAGAAATAGTCAAAAGTATTTTAACATCACATAGCAATGTAATTGAAACGAAAACTGAGGATTTCAAAATATAATTCAGCAATGTGAATAAACACAATAAATCTCAAAATATAATTCAGCAATGTGAATAAATTCAATAAATCAGCTCATACACCACTTGACTTACTGTGACTTACCTAAAGGTCGTTATTCAAACATTGTCAAAGCAAATAGCATGAGTAAGGACACAATAGAGGCCACTGCCCAATACAAGGGTAAGACCACTATCCGATGAACCTTTTCAATCGAGTGCCCCAAAGTGGGCTTTCTAACGAGCTTCCCAGTCCGTTACCCAATTCGGGACAGGTCACACGAGAAGCGATTAAAGCGACCGGATTATGAGAATGTGAACATGCTTGTTGTAGTTGCAACACCAATAAAAAATAATCGGGATAAATTGAGTTATAAATTTATATATACAGACTAATGGACCTGCCTTCGCTTCGCTTCGGTAAGCCTATGCCGAACGAAAGTAAAAAAGTCGCCTAAGTTACTCCTTACTACATCAGCTATCCGCCAGCGTAAGTCCCGTCAAAATCTGTTCGGCCGTTTCAGAGATTAGCCGGATCAAACAGACAGACAAATAAAAAAAAATGTTATTTTGGGATGTGTACCCGTGTATACATAAGTATGCATTTAGTAAAAAGCTGCTTTTTAATATTACAAACTGACACTTAAATTTTATTTAGTTGTATAGAATGTATAGATAATTATGCAGGGGCACGTGTCTACCAAATCTTGCAAGCTCCGAGATACTATACAATTCTACATTGCCGTAAATGTTGATGATATTCTTTTATGGTGTTTTTTCTAAGTATCAGTTCCATGAGGTTAATTAAAAGTTAAATGGTTTCTTTATTTCCTATTATGCTGGTGACATTTGTCAGCAAATATCTGATGTTAGATAGCTCCTTTGTATTTTATTTAAAAAAAAAACTAAAATTGACAGAATATTAAAAATGTTGACGGTACTCGCTTTTAATCTGAAGGATGCTTTACAAGTGCGAGCGAGACAGAACACTGACAGTTTAGTGACATCGATTTTTACGAGTACCTTTTGTTGGTGTCTATCCGTTTATTTTCAATTTTCTGGTCGTTTCGTTTCCCTTAAACGTTGTAGGAGTTCTGTACAACAATACAGCATGTACGCCACAGTATATACTGAGAATAGTTGCACCGACTTCGTAACAACTTTGACCGGGTTACGTTCGTTACAAGATGTACCTCTTACACTTAAGTTTGAATAGAATTTTCATTAAAGAGTTTTGAAACGTGGTTTTCAGTTCTTTTTACTGTGTTCTCAAGTTTTCTAACTTGCACGTTGTGTTGTAATAAAAATTTGTACGTAATATTATTGTAAGTTTAACAGTTTGTAGCTTTTTTAAAACTAGTAATATGGCTCACATTGATTAAAAATATTGTAAAGATTACCTTTATTATAATAGTCCTTGCATTGATTCCACCCGGAGTTGATGAATCACAAACTACTATGAAAAAAAGATGCTTTTTTTTTTGGCTAACGTCATACCTTAATTGAGCTTCAGTTGAAAGGATATTTGTCTAGAACCTAGATTCTTAACCTAACCTAATTATTAGGATTGTAAAATAAATTAAAAAAAAAATTTTTTTGATAACATTTTAAAGACGGGTTAAAATCAGTTTTCCTAATAAGTCACATGAGTAACGATATTAAAAAGGTTTAGAACCCCTGGTTAAGAATGTCTGATTAGTCTCAGCATTCAGCAATGAAATGAAGATACGAGAATAATTCCACTAATCGAACATGGGCCAATATTGGCGAGAGAACTACTTACACTCCTATCATTATAACTGTTGTTTCCCTTAAATCCTCAAGAGGGCTCCACTTGATAAGTGGAATATTACTACCGCGAAGTACAATAACAAAACTAGGAGGTAAAGTTGGAGTAAATAGATACTTCATAAGTCAAGGACTTAGTATTGTATTTGGGAAGATTAACCTTTACTATTATCTCGATTTCGGATTTTGGCATACCTTAGTCATTAAGGGATTATTTTAGAACACGATGTTCTTCATAACTAACGAGACCTAGGGCATACATTCCCAAGCTGCCACAGTTCTGATTAATGAAGGAAATAGTGGGTAATATGTTTTCCATATAATAATGGAAAAGGTTCTAAAATTACCAGAACTACACGATGCGTTCTGTGTTGGAAATGCTACCATTACTCATTATGTCAAACAGTAGCTCCTATTAGTCCTATAGTATAGTCTTTCGAATGTATGGCAACGGGTACCTGGCCTTGGTTGGACCCTCCACCTTACGTATGCCTATGTGACATTGCTGTGTATGAAAACCAGTGTCTTAGTGGGGGTTTTGTTTTATGCTCAAAATTAAATGTATTTATATTACACAACGTACAAAACTTAGCTTTCTGCACTTATTCATTATGCCTGCATTATTTTTTAAAAGTGGACCAAAACATGAAAGCTATAGATAGCTTATTTGGTCATTCGTCAGCCTCACACAAAAAAATAATCACAGCAATTATGTAAGTACAAATAGGAGTAATTTTAAACAAAATCAAACAGTGATAAAACGAGCCCTTTCGTATCTGTCTTAATTAAAACGAATCTTGATTAAAATCCTTTGGACTAAAAGATCGTTTAACCGAGTTTACTCGAGTTTAGAATTCCCATAAAGACATTACGAGAGTTACTACAAGGTAATGGCAACGAATTGCCGAACAAAGTTTAATGTTATGTTCTCATTTCTTTTTATGATCGTAGTCTAAGGTTGTAATTAATTTAGTTATAAGAGCCTTTACACACGACGCTTTTTGAACGTGCCGACGACGTAGTGCCTTTGTAGGGATATAAACGCACGTCCTCAACGCGTTCATACTATTACTATTTACAAACCCACGCTGTGAAATTGATGAGAACGCGGGTATTAAAAACGCTCGTTGTTCGCACGTTAAAATAGCGTTGTGTGGAAGGGCCCTTAGAGTTTGTTCTCTGGGTCACAATAAATACAAAATCTAAATAAATACGTAATATAATTACGTATTAAACACGTAATATAATTACGAATTAAACATCAAGAGTTCGGCTACTAATTTTGTGATATTAAAGAAGGATATTATACAAAACAAATTCGCAATGCTTTCAAGTAATCCGCACTGGAGCAGCGTGGTGGAGTATGCTTATGCCTCAGATAAAAAAATATAATAGACTCAGTGTTCATAACAAAAAGTCAGGTGCTTTTTTTTCTCTTTTTTTACTAGGTACGCTCTTTTGTTCAGATGATTGCGTCTATATATTTTTAGGTCCGTGTATGCATCTGCAGTTAAAAGAGACCCGAGTTCAGATATAAGCTATTAATAGGTAGGTTGAGGTCAAATACAAAGTACTAGATACAGTAATCGAAGGTCATAATATAAACAAACCACAAAAATGCTTGCATGCTGTTGCACCGTTAAGGCATCGACAGAACAGCTTATATATTTATTCGGAATTTCGTTATGATTTATGTAATGTCAAATCGATTAAGAAGTAAAAGCATTGCGGGAAACTGTGAAATGTATTTTGTTAGTTATTTAATACTGTTTACAACGATTTTTCACGAGTTTTTGAAAGATTTGTGGACGGGGAATTTTGAGAAAAAAAGAAATGCATATGTCACTCACACTATGAAGACTAATTCAATAACAACCCATAATCGTTTAGGCTCTAGAGCAGTAGTTCTTAATCTTTTCAATATTGTGACCCCTGTCACCTATGAGACAAACAATACAAGTTACTTTTTTATGTATTTTTTATTTTACGATTCCAAACATTAGGTTCTCTGTTACCCCCATAAAATAGCCGATTTACCCCCACGGGGTTAGTGACCCCCTGTTAGCAACCAAGGCTCTAGAACGTGCGAAAGAAATAGACATACATACATATGCTATAAAAATATCTTTATGGCGCAGTAGAGTAAAACCTTTAGTTTTTCTACAAATATTTTATCAAGATAAATGGAAATATAAATCCAGTAACATTGTCAAGGATACGAAACTTGACGGTTTCTCTATGTGGGTTATGTTGTCATGTAACCCTTCGTCCGACGGCACGTGAAATTGCTTCAGTGTATAAAAATGTATTTATAATTTATAGTATTGGATAACATTGATCTTATGGTCAAATTACTACGGCCTCCGTTTCGATTAGTGTAATTCTTCCCTTTGGGGAGCTGACTATATGATTAGAGTAGTATTTAGTATCAATTGAAGTACTCGTAATACAAATTTTATACCTCTCAAATGGTACCTACTTAAAAAGTAAAGCAAAATCAATATAAACATTGTTATTAGGTCCAGTTTTATATCGAAAGTATCCAATCTACATCCAGCCCTTTTTAAGTAAGCATTAAAATATTAAATACATTTCATAATCAAGTACAATTCATTATAAAAAAGGAATGATATACAAAAAATAATCAATAACTTAGTGAGATATGAAGATACATAGTAAGTGACACTTGAAAATACTCCTCTCCTCCTTTAATTGTAGTCTTATATGTTATATATCTTTTTATCGTAGACATATGTTAATGAACATATGATGTAAACAGCTGTAATATGTAAAGCAAAAGGCTACCTCAATTTCCCGAGTTCAAAGGTAACACCTTCGGTGACCCTACCACATAACCGATGTAAATGGATTCTGTGAAATACGAAGCATGCAGAAAAGAGCTCATTATGAAGGATAGAATGTGTTTATATTGTATGTTATTTAAAGAAAATTTTAAGGGTTATTGGCACTTGAAATTAAAGAAATTAAAGCGTAACTAATATGTCTATTGATTATTATGTAGTTACTATTTTATATTTCATAATAATTATTAATAAATTATGACGATTGTGAGTAATTTCATACTAGACGAAATAAATAATCGAATTTGAATTTTAAATACACAACTAAATAAACTATAATATTGGATGAAAAACAGGACAAATATAACCTAAACGCCAGATAAATTTTGATCATTCGCGTCTATAAAACTTCTCAAGGATCATTAAGCATGTTAACAAATTGTTGGGATTTTTGAAAACTCATCCAATTACTGAAATCAAATTCCAGAAAGTTCTCTAACGAATGCGGATGCCCATTATCCTCAATTAATGGCCTTTGCGAAATCAATTCGGAATGTTACTTTACACGATATTAACTCCCATACTTTATAAAGAAACAAATAGCATTAAAACTTCTAACGAAGTCGAATTTGTCCGGTTTTAGATTATTTTAATGTAATTGATTTTTTACAGATTTTGGGATTCTTTTGCAATACGAAAGCATAATCGCGTCCTTAAGAAATGACTATACACTCGTAAATACTCACATAAAACATTATGCTTGAAAAACAATTTGTCCTTTTGGCGCATTCGGGTAAAAACAGAAGGTCAGACACGGCTAAATAAACCAAAAGTAATTAAAAATCTATGACGAATTATTGTCCTTTATCAAGTTTTAATCCGTTGGAATCTGTTATTTGTATTTCGATTTATATGTAGCTACATTTTTATCTGTTATTTTTAATATCAAAACGGTTCGTTCATCCGTATAAATTGATTTTGCGGTTAGACACAGTTCTCAGTTACAAAATGTCGCTCACTTACAGTAAAAACGTTTAAGATTTTATTTAAAACTAACCATCGCTGTGGTAACTGTTATGAGAGTAATGAAAATTGTAATTATAACTAAAAATAACATTAATAGAAAAATAAAAAATATTTTTTAATGGATGCGCTATATTCAAAAATCATCTCTATGTAGTTTAATTTCACTTTAACAATGGGAACTAATTCACATAACATCTCATGACTTATAATCCGTAATATATGAAAAGGACCTTACCTCTTAGGAACGTATGCGCCTTTTAATGTTAAATACGAAATTTTTCTAACTTAACACAATACAAACTATTAGTCACTTATTCAAGAACTTTATTCGCGAGTTGTTGATAACGATTTTGAGTACGGTAATCTTCGGAAATGTTCGGCAGTTTTCGTGATACGAACTTTTCTGTTATCGGATTCGAAGGTACATTATCTCAATGTTATGTAACTTTGTTCAGTGTTTCGAAAGCCTATCTAAGAAAGGTACTTAGACTTTTTTGTTCTTAGTAAGAATATCTCGGAAAAAGCTTTATTACTTGCCTACAGGCACTTAAAATAAAAAATATATAATATATGGATCTAATAATATTAACTTTTTATATCATTTTTTTATATACTATAACAAATACTTTTTAATGTCAACAATAATGTTAGCGATATAAAAAATAATAATCAGTACTTTAGATTTCAGAAATAGTTTTTTTCGTATCTCGTTTCTTTCCAAAGAAATGTGCATAAAACTTTGTGACATGCACTGAGAAAACCTTTTGACGTCTTTCATATGCGTCCTTGGAGGCACTGTACAATGACTGCAAACATGTTTACTTAAAGAAACAGAGATTTAAATATACGCCGTTTTATAATGAGTATGCGAGTAAACAGGCGAATACACTTTGAGTGTCGCTGGGATTTTCACAAATAAAATATCTATGAAATTTTCTTCTTTACGAAATATATTTTCATAATTAAAGTGGATTTGCTCTAGTGTGTATTTTGGTAAATTAAACAATATCGTTCTAACCAAATTCATTTGAATAAATAAATAGAATGTTCTTATCCACTAATTCTATTTTTTTTACATATCTAAAGGAGGTATGATGATAAAAATTGTACGAGTATATAGGGTACTTTTTCTTAACAGGTTTTAGATTTTAATTTTTGTTTCAAAATTATAGCTCGCACCGGGAATCGAAGCCAGGTCGTCATTGGATAAAAAAATTGTAACTTTCTTTTGTACTGTTCATAAATCATTACGTAAATAGTGGTCATTACATAATAATGTCTGGTTCTTCATATAAAAGACAGGACATCGACAATAGCCAAGTCATTTGTATGAAAATGTTTGAGATGATGTCTCACTTGAACAACAGTGTCGTACTGTCGTCTACGACTGTCGTACGACAATTTCATCTGTGTGTTATGTACTTACACAAGTTCCTGTGAGTCCCTGGTGGCAGTTTACTCAGTTTTCTCACCTTTTGTTGGTCTCTAAAGCCAACTTGATGTATTTCAATCAACGTATGGCGTGTCATTGGATTCCTCTCATGTTAGAGTGACATAAATTGTTTTTTTTTTAATCCCTCCATGTTACATCAGTTGGGTTTCTTTTAACTTTAAATAAAGACTACTTTTTGTAACTTTTGGTATAAAAGAATGGTGTTTAAATAAAGAAATTGTCTGACTATATCGTGTCGTTGAATAGTCGTCATCGAAGACTAAAGAACCGCCCAACGTCAGCTACAGATTACACAGACAAATTAGGATCCCCTAAAAGTTCCCTGACAAAAGCTTGAATAATCTTTCATTTGCGTTGGAAGATAATGTTATTAATGTTGCCAGTAAAAATGTCATCGCCGGTATTGTTGAAGTTCCAAATTTATTTTTTCTAGACGGAATTCTTTTGAGGTTAGCGTTTGACAAAAGACGGACACGTTTCGTTTAACGCTACTTTGCAATGAGATCAACAACTTCAGTAAGTTATTTTTTGACTTGGTAATATAACTAGGATTTTTTTTTACATCATTTCCTTGATCAACTTGTAACTAAAAGATATTATTATTGACATAAAACATTACCCCTCTGCCGGTACAGTTGGGTATTAAGTAAGTAATTTTATTTTCTGCGTATACCAAAAAATAGTTGTCAGTGACACCGAAAAGCGAATTCTAAAGGCATGTGTTTACGTTATTATGTTTCCGAAATACAGTATTTGTTGCTATAAAGATATGATCTAAGAACAGGTGTATATAGTAACTTACTCGTATATATTCACTAGAGTATTCGTATATATTGTATACGTAATTCTTGAAGGATAGCTTTAACGCCTTTTTTGAAGATCTGCGCTTTGAGAATGCCTTTTAAACGAAAGATCGTTTAAATTTAAAACTACTAGGCGACCGCGCAGACATTTTTCTGTAAAATATTTTGTTTCTTATGGTTAGAATTTACGTTGCCGTCTTAATTTTTCACATATGGTACACACAACTGCCAATTTTCGTTTACTTTAATAAATTCTTATACAATTGGAATATTTTTACCATGATAGCGTTTGAAAATGTCTAATATTTAGTTGGTTCCTTGTAGTAAGTATATCAATATTATAGTCACCTGTCGGGTGCTACAGTGTTTCTAAACCATAATCAATGACAAACACACGTAAGCTAAGATTTTATATATTAAGACAAGAATGCTCCAATAATCTAAACATTCAGATAAAAATAGACCTAACTGAGCGTTTACTTAACCAAATAAAGTAACAATTTGTAAAATGTCTGAATCGGCGTTTCGGTTTGGATCTACGCCAAAGTTCAAAACATGTCACTTAAGTTATTCGTAGTAACGGAATTGTAAAAGAATACTAACTTTCATGTTTAGCATTTGAAAAGTAATGTATCTGTAGTAGTAATAAAACTATAAAGGAGTACAATTTGTACATTGAATTTGTACATTTGAGGACCCCGTAGCCTAGTTGGTAGTGACCCTGCCTGCGAAGCCAGGCGTCCCGGGTTCGATTCCCGGCCGGGGCAGATATTTATGTAACAGATGAATGTTTGTTCACGGGTCATGGGTGTTAGTGATGTGTCATTTGTGTTGTCCATGCCGCCCGCGACACAAAAAGTTCAAACAATGACTGTTTGAATTTTTAAAGTACCTAATTAAATACTTACATCGGTATGTATATTGACGTATGTACCTATTGGTCCATTTATTAAAGAGTTGACTACAACATGTAACTCATATATCCTTCCATCTCTTTCAAACATTTGAACAAAAATCAGTGTGCGAAAGAGATGCATAATATGTAATTTCAGTCACAATTTTGGTGATAAAATAAGCAAGATACATTTCATCGTACGGACCTTATTAAATATTAATCACTCTACAAATAACCTACGTAGGTACTTAATGTTCCCTAGTTACAATTTTTTGACAACATCGGAAAATCAATAATACTAGTGTACACTGACCCTAACGTATAATGAAGTAGGTCACATGTATCCCGGTCGTGGTGACGTCATGGGATAATAATCTGAGGCCAAATTATGACTTAGTGTTGGATAAATCAAATTCCCTACACAGAGTTCCCTACACAGTTACATTATGTGTGTGTTTTTTGTCAATTATTAAATGTATATCTGTGTTTGTTAATCTATCTATATTAATAAATTCGTGCAGGGGTACGGTAGACTCGAAAGAAACCTTATTTGAATAACAAAACATAAAAAAATAATGATTTCGAGTCGACAACATATATTCGCAAAATTCGGATTGTGGAGTATTTCGTTAAATTGTTATGGCACTGACAAACAAATCGCAGTCGCCATTTTAGTTAGATGACAAACGTCCCGTTTCATATACTTATAAATAAAATGATCTATCACGAAATTCATGTGGTAGACGAAATTTCACGCGAGCGAAGCCGCGGGCAACAGCTAGTTGAGAAATAATACCATGTTTCTGTTTCCTATATGTATTGGTGATACCAAACACCAACGCGTTGTTAGACAAGAAAGTACAATTAGCTGTTGCATCTCCCTTTTAAATCATTTCGTTTTCCCTCCTCACATTTTCTCTAGGGTCCTCTGCCCCTTTATAGTTCCCCAACACCCACCAGGGGGCATTTTCGTCTGCTATAAGATTGAGTTAAACTAACTAGGACATCGAAAATCAAAACCTAAGAATCAATACCCAATATTCGTTATACAAACAGTACGTATCCTTCATACAATCTTGAGGGAAGATAAATGAATTCGTAAGGCATACGAATGTTACGTTAGCGATATAAACTACGATTATTTATCTTTATGCCTCTCGATCCAGTGAAATCCAGTCTCAGTCTAGACGTACTAAGTTATACAGATAAGATTGCCAAATACTAAACTGATACATGATGTCTACAACTATGAATATTGCATCGCAAAACTGATTTAATTATGTTCGAATTTCGATATTCGTTCCAAAGTTTAAGAATTTATGAAAATGTAGTTAAGTACTTGACGAAGCTTTGACAGTGCGACAACGATTATGACGTACTATCGTTCCAAGTGTCCTAGATTCGATTCCCAGGGAGACAAAAAATTGAATGATGAGTTCTGTTCTTGGTTTGTTGAGAAATCGCCAACAGCACCTTATATAATAATCAACCCTAGCATCACCTAATTGCCTAACACCTAATTTACGACCACTAAACTTAGAGCGTACATCCTCTAAAATGGCTTAAAGTAAGCCGTATTAAGCCTTACGGTCCCATTTATTACAAAACCTTCGGTATAAAAATTTTAACGTTTGTATCAGTCTCCTACCCTTTCATCATCATAATGGTGCAGAATGATACCTTAGGCCTCCTCAGTAATGAGGAGAAACACTCAGAAGATTATTGGATTGAAGCCATCTTGTTTGTAGTTACGAAGTTCATGAAAAGTAATTGTATTATCGACCGTCTAGACGAAGTAAGTTATGTAAATGCGCTTGTACACGATGAATCTCATAAAATTCTATTATATATGCAAGTACATACTACATACATTCCAAATGTTTCTAAAATGCTAAGCTGGGTGTCTGCTACACGAAAACTGGGAAATTTTGTGTTGTCACCAATTTTTAGTAACAAAAGTTTCTGTAAAGCCAAGTCTACACCAAACTAAAATTGTTAACTTTTGAAGTAAAAATCCGCGTCGTTGACAAGTTTCTATAAAGCTGGGTCTCCACCAAATGATAATTACAATATTAGTCATCCATTCCTTAATTGGCTCGTAAATTCAAGTAATACCGGTAACTGTTTATGATAAAAATTAATAAAATACGAAATATACCCTTTTCACCTACAACGGGACCGCGGTATCATATTAAATTGTGCTATAAATCTGCGGCTGTGTTTGGGGGTTAATTATGTCGTCACTCGATAAGGACGGGTTATAATTATCATTAAATGACAACCCTTAAGGTTCATATTATATGATTTATATCGACAAAATACTGAGGAATCAAATGTAAGTAGGTACTTAGTTGATGCACCCTTGTAAGTATAAATAAAGAATCAAGATCTATATTATTATACGAAATATAAATAGTCTTCGTGAAAAATATGTAGCCTATGCTAGTTCCAAAACGGAGATAAATTCAATGACAATATGTTGAAATCCTTCAAGCCATTTAAGCTGTAGAGCACGAAAAAAAAAATATCAAACAAACGTTCAAATAATATTACGTTCCTTCAGGCGCTTTTTTTATGTACTTTAAAATACAGCGCAAAGATACCGTAAAGAATAGCAAGAATAATTTTCCACAAGATTGAAGCGTTATCTACTAACATGATAATAGCCTCCCTGACAACACAACAAGTATTTAATTGCAGGTTCCGTGTAATGGTCGTTTAGCATCAACTTGTACCATTTTTAATTTAAATCACTTTCGCGAAGTGAACGTATCCGGTTTCGAGTATTTTTTCACTCCGCGTGAATTTTAAAATATCTCGGACGTGGTAATCGAGCCCATTTGTAATTTTAGCTTTTTAGGTTAGTTGAGCAATTATTTCCAAAGCCGAAATAAATAAATTAAATTTAAAAAAATACTATAAGCTACACGCCTCGCTTCGCTTTGGGAAACATGTACAACAGAATAAAAGTTATTAAAAACAAGCGTTTATTATTTGTTAATAAGAAAAAGAAGTAAAAAGTTAAAGAGTGTAAAATTTGAAGTCCCTACTGTTAACCATTGAGGAGTTTAATCGTCTGGAGCCAATCCTGGTAGCAGTATCACATCATGCTTATCTATTATAAACATGCATTGTCATCAGGACTGGACCTGTGTGTGAAATTTTAGCTCAATCAGACACCGGGAAGTAGGTGAAAAGCTTGCAAGATTTTATTACAAACACTAGGATAGGTGAAATTAAATAAAAAGTTTGTAAAAAGAGTATTTTTTGTTAACAACACTTGTCATATGACATGATATTGCTTGACAATATTCATCGGCCGCTCAAAAACGAACGTCCAAGTCAACCCAGGGGATTGTCCAATTGGGATATAATATGTCCTGTGTTCTTTCTCTATCGACGAATCGAATGACACTCCATACGTCATCCGTCAAGCCGAAAGCGTGCCAGAGAAATGTACAAACATACATTCAAAAAACATTCATCATCATCATCGCAACCCATAAGTGTCCCACTACAGGGCTCGGGTCTCCTCTCATTGTGAGGGGGTTCAGGCCATAGTCCACCACGCTGGCCTAGTGTGGATTGGCAGACTTAACACTCCTTTGAGAACTTTATGGAGATCTCTTAGGCGTGCAGATTACCTCACTATGTTTTCCTTTACCGTAGCCAGTGATAATTAGTATCTAATACGCTCATAACTTTATAAAATTAGAAGTGCGTGCCGCGGGGTTGAACCCAAGAACTCCCGTTCGAGAGACCAACGTTCAAATCACTAGTTACCAAAAAACATTACCTTTCCTTGAATGTAATCGGCTAAAAACATTAATAAGTCTAAGTAGAGATGTTTATATCATGACAATGAAACTATTACTGCAGCAATAAAGTTCCACAAAATGAATGAGAGCTGACTCGCGAGAAAAGAAACCTCCATATTTCTCCATGAAAACTTTCCAGCGCAACATTTTGAAGAATTTAGCTTAAATGTTTAAAAATGAACTTAAAGTTTTGATGAATCCATGTTGGACGTTTTATGTTCTTAAGTCTTTTAAAGACTTATACAGGGTGTATTTAAGTGACTTCCAGAAATTATTTATGGAATCTAAAATTATAAAAAAAAGAAATTTGTATTTATAATTTATCGAAAAAGTATTCCTGAATTCAAAAAATATCCTTAATAGACTTGTTTCACATTTTACAAAACAATGATAATAAAATGAAATTAAACCACATACAAACACAGACCACACAAATATAGAAACTCGCAGATAACAAACTATGTATCGACGTTGTTAAACTTCAACAAACAAAACGCCTAACACACGCCACTGAGCTATACGCGTCACACGTTTGGTCGGAGTAATTTACTGGCCTCATTAATATTCATCAAGTGAGCAGTCCTATGGCTACACAGCTACATAGCACTCCGTTATCTAGTTAAAGCGCACACATGTATGATCTTGTGTTGACTCTAACTAAAGAGGTAAGGAGTTTCTTTCCCCATCTTCTGTTCCATTTGAAAGCACCTTTATGATATGGGATATAATCTTATAATGGGATATGATCCGGGCAAATAATCTTGATTTTGATTTTGCAAAAAATATGTTTACTTTTAAAAACAACCTTTCATCATTATAAAACCAACCACGACCACGCTTTTTTGTTCCGAAGACTGCATCTATATATTTTTTGGTCTGTGTCATAAGTTACCTACCACAATGAAATTAAATATTAAAGTTGGTTATTTAAATAGCAAAGTTAGGTATGTTCATATAAGTAGAAGATTACTTTTCTATAAGCTCACATAATATTCACAAGAGAAAAATTACTGTTATTGCAACGAAACGAACAAAAACAAACGGTTAATAATTAAGCTGACTTTGCTTACAAATTACACCTGTATAACTTAAAAGGGATCTTACATAATAACTTATTCCTACTTCCATCACGAGAAAGACGCCAGGAAAGCATATCTGATTCTGAACTAGATATTAAAGGCTTCATTCCAAGGCAAATTAAGCACAGAAGTAATTAGCTCGCGGATTGCGTTAACGAATTTACCGACTTGCTTAATCGTGTACTATATAATATAAGCGATAACATAATATTAAAATTAGTGGTTCAAAAGACTGATAAATCATTAGATAAAAATATCAATTATTTTTTTATTTCTGCACAAATCAAAAAGCAAATCTCTGGTAGTTGCCATAATTATTTATTTTAGTGAATAAAATATATCTATTGATGCGATGTAGTGTGGTGTTTCCCTTTTAAATGAATGATGTTATTTTTTTCTCATTTAAACTATTTAGTCCGCAAACAACTATTTAGTTGGATAAGGGCTTTTGACTGACATAATGAATGGATGGACAAATAATAGCAAAATTATTATGTATTCTGAATAGAGTTGACAATTTTTTTTAAATTATACGTTTCACCTTACTCAAGCACTCGCTTTATTAGTTACTCGCTTGTGGTTATAATGAAGTACAAAAGCGCGTTTACGCCTAAGATAATACTCTCTAATGAAATTACGGAGAAATAGCTTAACTTTTGTATTTTTTATTATTATTACGCTGTTTTACATTCGTCCCTTAGGTTACGTATAGAAGCTACGTTCTACAGAACACCTACGTTATACAGAAGTCATAAAAAATGCAACACGATTTTTTTAAATCATAATAACAAAAGACTAGCATTTTAATAGTAACATACTAAAGATCTCTGAAGGTCTAAGATGAAAGGCCGTACAAACATGGCCGTACAAAAAACAATAGTTGGTTTATTAACAACCCTGTATAGTGTTATTTGTCTATGGTATTGCCTATGTTGTCCATGGCATCCACGACATAGGGAATCTTAGAATGTGGCTATGAATTTGCAAAAACGCACTGTTTTAATCAAATGTTTGTCAATGGTAATTAAATTTCGAATGTTACAATATATTTAGGATTTTATCAACTAAAACCTATACAGAAATAATACGCCTTATAGTTAAGGCGGACATGGCCAATTAACGATATGAGATTACACTCGTAGACATACTCAAACTGCCTAATCACATAAGTGATTATGCCGCAATTTATAAGCTATTCCAGAATTGATAAGCTATGCCGCAATTTATAAGACTAAAGTTATCAATATCAATGTCCCTAGCGTCCCTAGACAGCCGGCATTGCCTCAGATATGTATCTCAAAGCTCGCTTTCACTGGCATCGCGCCAAATGCATTACAAAGCCGGCCAACTGGTTAAAAATTTGAGCTCAAAACACAAACAAAACAAGGACTGGATCAACATAACGTATTATGGTTCTCTAGATAAGCTGTGCGGTTACGCGACCAAATTTGAAATGATGAAGTGAGTAGACGAATAGGGGTTATCAAATAGCTCGTGTAATTAGCTGGGTTGTAGCTATTAAAATTAATTATTTACTGTTACACATGCTTATGGTGACTGTGGATCGATTTTCATTAAATTCATTATGTGTATTTCTATGTGTTTTCTGAAAGAACTTTGAGATTACTATTCAACGTGCTAGGTAGCGCAATTGTTAATTTTTTTTAAGAGTTTAGCCCAAGTACTCTAAAAAGGGGGGAAGGAGGGGTTAGGGCGGTGTTATGGGATAATAGGCTACAACAAGTTGTCAATTGGCCGGTTCTTCATACGACAATTACGATGTATTATACGAGGTCAAACTTATAGTGTTTTCACGACATTTTCATTGTACACATCCGCTGTTGTCGCCGTCTTTTTCGTGTCGTTTAAATTAATAAAGCTACATAGAAATTGAAAGCCTGAAGTACCAGATGTGAAACGTTAACAGCTAAAGTACTCGTAAGCAATAAAACGAGTTGACACTATGCCCACATACCAATCACGAACTGATTTGTTCGGGGAAATACCACTTAAAGCCGATAGTTGCCCGCTTCGTCGAAATTGCATTTTGCAATCGACAAATGAAATATTCGATGAAGGCAATGATAATAAAAATGATTATGGTCCCGGAAATTCGTTACGGTTCGGTTTTGTGTACGAAATTAATGTTATAATTAGCATAATTTAATATCTGGTTAATGTAATGTAAATATAATATCTATAAGTTAATGTATGGAAGGGTCAATTTCAGGTATATTTTTAAGTCTATTTATGTAAACATTATGGGGTGTCAATGAATTTATCAGCATCGTACCATAGTATATAGAGACATTTGAAAATATATTTACAAATATTTAAGCAGTTTTAATAACCATGGGTACCTACTATGCTAGGTTTTAAATGAGGGCAATTCCACTAATAAATAACCCATTAACTTGCAATACAGAAATCGCCAGCAGGTGTCGAGCTAGCTCCGTGACACAATTAATTAAACGGGGTGACAATTAATTTATTGTTACATAACGCTGACTTAGCATTATTCGTTCGTTTGCGTCATGTTTTGTGCCGTGTTTAGGGAAACATTTAGTTATTGAATAACAGAAGGTAATTGTTTATGTGTGATTTTACTTGACTTCGTTGAATTGATTTGTTGATGCTGGGTCGTGATTATCACTGGGTGTTAGAAAGAAGCTTCTCTTAAGCGATGGTCTTTTACCTTTTTAGATCTTATGATACACGTAGTACATCGGCGAGTTGTTCTTTTTTATCTTATGTACGTATTACCAAACTGCCCGCGGCTCCGCCCGCATAATTTTGCCGTTTTCGCAATTTTTTTTAATGTTGCTCCTCTCCTATTCATCTTAGTGTGATGTTATATAGCCTATAGCCTTCCTCGATAAATGGACTATCTTACATTAAAATAATTTTTCAAATCGGTCCTGTAGTTCCAGAGATTAGCGCGTTCAAACATACAAACTCTTCAGCTTTATATTATTAGTATAGATTTAAATGATACATACATAATTTAATCTATAATGGAAACCTATACTACTGCTTTTTATAATTGTAGTCACCTCATACACATGTCAAATTAACGGCTCTGTCGATGGTAAATTCTATTCTATAGTTTGACATAATCAGTTATTGCCTTTTCATGTCTTTACATGAATAACCCTTAAAGAAAAAAGGAATATATACAGGGGCAATAAAGAAAACAAATCTGTTATTTGTTCGTTAAATTGGTATTTAACTACACAATTTTTCCGTTAACATGATAATAAAAACATGAAGTCTCTATCAAGAGTAAATCTCAAAACATTACCACACGAAAAAACTGATCGAAAAGACACAAAAACATTTCGTACGACATCCAAAATATTTTCGTTTCGAAGCAACGGAGACATTTGAAAACGAACTTTATGTTCCTTATATTAAAGTCTATATTTTATAGTTGTCCAACATGGACGATATTCATGCCGTGTCGTATTAGTAAATGATACTCTTATTCGATCCAATCAGCGTTTATTCAGAAAATCCTTGAATAGACCAGATTTTTTGCGCTTCTTGGAAATTCATAACGTCGATAAGATATCGTATCGTATGGGGCTAGATTTTCAGTTTTGTTATATCAATATTTACGACTCACATGGTACAAGGGTTAGGCGAGATTACCATTTAAAGAGACCTAGGTTCGAATTCTAGTGAGGCAGAAATTTTAAAGTCGGGATGTGTGTTTCTACCTTCTAATGGGTCTATGGAAGACCCTTATATTTATTATTTACTACTTACAATTTAAAGAAGTAAATGAAGCATCTTTCACATTCTCATTGTATATCAAATTGGAATATATGAAGGCACCAGTTACGACGAAAATTTTAAGCTCCGGCTTTTACATCAAAAATCGACAAATTATTCTATTTTCAAAAACGAATCTTATTATATGTATTTTTAATTTTTTTTTTCATCTAGACTTACCTGTTCCTGGAATTTTGCTGACAGGATGCGTGACGGGCGCCGCAGCGGTTGTAGCAGTGTTGGGAGGGTACACAGGATCGCAGCATTCCCTCTCGGGGAACTCGCTCCCCCCCGCCCATCCTGTCAGGAACAACACTAGCACCCATACCCCCACTTTACACCAACACACCCCCACTTTCGAACTACCTACACCCAGCTTGAAGCTAACTTTTCTTACTTTAGCCCTAACCCCTTTAAGGCCTTCAGGCTTCAAGATAACACTTGGGAACATCGACGAAAAAATTTCCCCCTTTACCCACACTCGGTTTCCCACTGTACCATCCTCATCTTTCACTTCCCCCTCTTTCCTATTCGGCTCATCCCCACTCTTGTACTCAGTCATCTGACTTTTACATTACACTTCTTCACAACAATTTTACAACTAATGATATGTATTCGTTACACTTATTTTACACGGTTCTGAATATGTTCTGATGTTTTGTATATTTATTTTTATTTATTAAACCTGCAATTTTGACAAAAAAATAAACTGTAATTATTTTTATTAAAGTCTTTACACTAAGGTGGTTTGATATTGAATATATTTTAAAAGTAGACAATGATACAAATTGTTAAAATAATTCAGTAATATATTTGTAAATTATAATATAATAATATAATTAAATTTATATAGTGTTGTAACTTGGACATAATCGATCAGTAAAATAAGTAATAATTTTAAAAAATATGTTGTTATTCAAGAAACAATAAGATTATAATAAAAGTTATATTCACTTACTTTTGTTTTATTTTTCAACTGAGTATAATATAGTCTTGGGCGTTTTAATAAAATATTTCAATTCGCAATTTTCTGAAATTTATTTCTAGTTAAATTTTGTTTGACTTTAATGTAATTCTAAAGAAACTCGTTTAATCCAAATGGAAAGAAAAAGTAATCTATACAAGAAGTCGTTACGATTATTGCAGCATTAATTATCTACCAATTGATTTGTTTGTGCAAATATTTAAAACTAGACACAAAAATTACTCGTATTTTTATTCAATAAAACCTAGCTGTTGAAATACTATATTTTTTACCAGGCATTTTCATTATTTTGAATCTGTACTTTAGTAAATATTTTTAAACAGTCCAGTGTTTCTCAAATGTTAATCTTATTTAATGCAAATGTTATTTTACGTGATAATCCTTTCATTCTCCACGTTTTTGTTAGCTTACTAGAAACCCGCTCTTGCTATGCTTTCAAAATATAGTTCCTTATTTTCATATTCTGTCGTCACATCCATTCCTTTTTAATTTTAACTCACATTTAATATTATTTTTCACTTAACAATAATCAGAATAGTATTATTTGACTCACTTATTAGACCTTGGTTTTAATAATGTTTCAGTTAAAAAAGCTAAGGTGACTACAGAAATTTTCTTAACATATTTTGTAATTTGAGTTGATAAAACTAAATCATTGGCTAATCGTATGATTTTATAAAGCCACACTGCAAAGTAACTACTCTATAATACCGATCGAAACTAATATATTAATAGAAAATCCAGAGTAAAAAAAAATTGTCCAAACTTTAATAATCGTAATAAATTAACAATAACGCTTAAATCGCCTGTCTTTCATAAATAACTTGAACTATTTCTCAGTTTTGAAATATCACGCAAACTTTATTCGACGTTCTTCTCAAACTGTTCAATTTAATAACGCAAAGTTCTGAGATGACACTTGACTGTCAAATTTTGGCGGGAAATGGAAAATTCGATAAATACAAGTATAAAGCTAGTCGAATTTTAAGTAAACTAAATCTTTCAAGTTCTTTGAAGGGTCGAGGAAAGTTAAGCCGCCTATTTCGTGTTAATGTTAATAAAATATGCAGAACTTTTAGTAAGATTGAAGTTTATTCGGGTATTGGTATCGTACGAAGCGGGGGAAATAAATCGATCGCAACGCTCCACACGGGTACAAAGAGAACTAAAGTAGGCAAATCATTAACGTTTATACTCAGACCAAAAACTCAGTGTTCAGAACAAAAAAGTAAGATATTTTTTTTTTCTTTTAGTTCACGATTTGACGTATGTCACCGAGCACGGACTGCCAAGCAATGTACCGGGAAACGTTATCATTTGTTATTGACAATATGTTTTTCCCTACTTCGCTTCTTTGTTTCAAATACTGCGTCTGTATATTTGTTGGTCTGTGCGTTCACATGAACGTAATAAATATGATTAATTAAGTTCTTTATCCGATGTTCGATTACTAAAATTGTTCGATAAATGAACTGATTTTGACGGTAACAATAGGAAATGAAATGTAATTGAAAATTATGTAACTTTATGACGACCACCGCCGGTTAAAAGTTAGTAATTTGCGAAGAGACAGGTCCCGGGTTCGATTTGGAACCAAGTGACTTTTGACGAAATAAGACAGTTAATATACAAAAAAGTAGATGTTATAAGAGCAGTAATTGGCGTGAAAACACGAATACGATCCAATTGTCCTTTCTTTTTTTTAGAGTACCTATTAAGTAAAAACAATAAAGGTAAAAACAAAAAGGTAAACCTAACATAAACCCTCAATAACTTCGGCATACAATACTAAATAAAAAAACGTGGCATCTAAATATGCCATTCATGCTTCCACAAACAAGTTTTATACAAAATCAATAACCCTCAAAGGTTGTACTCGCAACCTCTAACCGCTCGTAAATAAGATATGGCGGACATCCGGCCATACCAGGTTAGACCTACGCACTTTGGCTCAACGTAATTTTTGTTAGGTTTTTATTCGGCTCATAACTTAAACTGACTTTTTTAGGGTTAAATAGACAAATCGTTAATGTAGCACCCTTCTGTCTATCTGTATGTACGTTCGTCCGTCTGTTTTTCCGTCTAACAGCTAAACTGTTGAGCTTAAAAATCTTGAAACAATAACAAAAGTCGTAGTGGTTTCGTAGTGGGCAACAAACATAATGTTAAGTCCTAAGATAATGAGCAGATTATTAAGGGTACATGAAAATTTAAGGTTGAAAGTATAGATACAGATCTGATGTAGAAAACCAAGCTATCATTGTAGAACTGTGTCTATTCGGTCTTCTATTATTGGTGACAAAGACGAAAATTGTTTGTTATGAGAAGCTTAACATATAAAACATTTAGCTAATAATAAATTAATAAATGTAACATATATTATAATATATGTTATTTTGGTTTACCAAAAATATACTAAATATAATACTGCCCAAATAAAATAAAAATAACTAAATTATATTTACGAAAAATATACATTATCTAAAAAACCGAAGGACATAAGTGTATTACTTGTTCTTTTGACATTCACTATAGAAAAGACAGCATGTATTGGTGTTAGGGTATTCCCCATTCCTTGGAATCGAAGTGCGTAATGTGTAAACATTACAACACGATAATACCATTTTGGAAATGGAGTATCTGTTACCGTTCAATTTCTGCCGTCAAGTTTTACGACAGTAACAGATAAACTCTCTAAGGACTTAGATGTATTGTATTTTACTAAAATGTATACGTTAGGCGTGTCCACTTAATACAAAATACAATGAAAATTAACACGCAAAAGTTTTCTTTATTTCAGTTTTGGGTCATAATTTTTGTTTTAATTAATATTAAATCAAATGTAAAATTACTAATATTAATGTTCCACCTTTTATACTGTTTTAAGAACCGGTTCGTAGTATATTAGAAACGAGAGTATTT
>LGAG01000019.1:74285-90845 GCA_001278395.1 Lerema accius
ACTAGTGGTTTAATTGGAATATTAAGCTTGTCACAAATAATCCAATGTTTTGGATTAATATTAAAAAACCGTAATGAAGCAGTCTTCCTTAAAACACAAAATTAAAAACCATGGTTTTTTGGTTTTATCTGCAAAATTTTATGGTCAAACTTACAGTCAAAGTTATTTGAGAAGGGGTCTGTTTATAACAAAAAAGTATATTTTCCTCAGTGTCAATTTATTAACTACCAAACTACATGTAATATGGATTGCTTGATTCAGTTTATGTAGGTAACTAAGTTTTTTACGAATTTTAAGAATGAAATTAATTATTTATTAATTAATTATTAATTATTTTTTTGAATCGAACTAAAAATTGGTAAATTTGTTGATGACTTTCACTGACAAGGGGGATTTAATAATTGAAATACTACTTACATAATATGTACTTCAACAGCGCCATACGTGTTTATTTAAAACAACTAATTCAGATGCAAGCAATATTTGTAAACTTCGAACAGTACATTTAATAAAAATATGACTTTATGTTAGAATTTCATTAAAAAAGGTACTAAAGTTTATAGTAGTCACATGATTTTTTCTATTAGAGCCTTTACAATAAAGTCCATATTCCATCAGCAGACGCCCAAAGCGTCATAGAGAGCTAATCAACGCTAATAAAGACTTGCAAAGCGAGTGTTTGCGTGCGCGTTATTTCAACCCTACAGTTAGGGTGACCATCTTTTGTAAATTTTTCATGTTGCAAAATTTGGGATAAACTTAATTTTGTTCTACTAAAGTACCTTCCTTAAGGTGACCAGAAACTTGCTGAGTAATAAATGAGACAACAATGTTATAGAATTCATTTAGTCATTTAATTAATTGTTAGTTATTGTGTCTCGCTTACTTCTCTATGTCACTCATTTATATTTGAGAGCCTTTAGCCGTACTCTACGAAGTTAAAAAAATGCTGTAGTAATGTAAATAAAAAATAAAATGAGTCAGTACTTTGTCTAATGACTAAAATTGTCGGTAAGCTTTCAAAGGTTTCCGGATGCTAATTCCGATACGCATTTTCACCACAAAAGCTACCCGAATGCTAAAATCTATAACAGCTGATATAATCACTAATTAAATTTAAACTTAAATTATACTTATTCGATTAAATTTATACTTATTCGATTCTTTTCAAGCGCATTGCCCAAACTTCTAAGACCACACAGGGCTCTTTTATAAATTTATATGTATAAATTAAAAAAAAAAATCTAATGAGTTATACATAAACAAATCTACTATGTTACTTTTCCTATCTTCCTGACCCATTGGACATCGGCTGCCCCAGGTATCAGCAAGCAACACTTATGACTAAGAGTACGCCATTAAAGGATTGAAACCATCATATACCTACAGTCCACAAACTAGCACGTCGTATGGTCACCACACCTGACCCAGACGGCTGACCCGTTTCCACGTTAATGCGTCCAAACCTGTATAGCCGATATTCGATCTATCTGATTTGTTAGCTAACACTACGGCAAAACAGTGATTCATTAAACCTCAACAAAATTTTCACCCATCTTTATACGAGTACGTTAAACAACGCGTAGGAGTATTTGTAATCTATACTAATATTATAAAGAGGAAACATTTGTATTTTTGTTTGTTTGTTTGTAATGGATAAACTCAAAAACTACTGAACCGATTTTCAAAATTCTTTCACCATTGGAAAGCTCCGTTATCTACGAGTATAGGCTATATTTTATTTTAGAAAAAATAGGGGTCCGTAAGATATTTGGGTTTTTCGAACCCAAGGTGTAAAAAATCATATTTAATAATATGTTGCAGAACGACGTCTGCCGGTCAGCTAGTTAAACTATAAACGACTGGATATTGAAATCGTTTCATAACGCAAAATACAACCATCACCTCGATTCCGTAAGCGATAGTTCGCGTAAAATAATCCTACATGTAACCAACTAAATTTATAAAATTAGTAAGTTTTCGCCGCAATTAACTCCCCAGTGAATTACAAGTGTTAACGTGACGTGTAGGTAATATTCCGAGTGGTCACGTGACCCACAGCGAATGCATACCAAACACGCATGGATCTTCTAGTATATTTTTACATAAGGGCTATTCTCAGTACACGCTTGCATTACGGGCCATCGCTCTTTTATATACTAAGGAACTATTACGCAAATCGCTTAAAGCCCATGTCTATTTTTAATTGAAAAAAAAAACTAGTATCAGGCAGTTTTAATAAAAGTATAGATACTCGTATAGGCACTGGATGTGACAGCGTTTAACAATATTAATTTAATATTTTTTTATGGTTTTAAAATAGCAAACGAGCTGACAATGCCACCAACCCCTGCCGCCCATGGGCATCGTAACAAACTTCGAGTAGGACTAAGGGGAGTTAGTTGGTTATTAGGTCCTGTTAGGAATAGATGATAATGACAATAATTCATTTAATTTAATTAATGTGTTGACTACTTGACTCAAGTAATTTTTTAATCATTAAACTGTTAAGTAATTTTTCCAATACATTTAGGATTTTTGCATAATTTTATCAAGTAAGTAATTTTTTTGTTACATTGTCGCGCTAAACTTGTGGACATCTGCGTAGTGTCCTTCCTAGGCCGTTAATTAAAGCGCTAAGGCATTAATGGAGAATTCATAGGGAAATTATAGTAACCCCTGAAGTTATTTCAATGTTATTACTGGTTATACCTAACCTTTGTATCCACATGTAAACGACAGGTCACCATAGCGTGATCGTGCAAACGCGACTTATTATAAGCGGCCATGTTTAAAATACTTTCTATTTCTCATTTCTAACTAAACAGGCATTTTACACACTTGCGACTTTTCGATTCATACCACTTTTAGACTTATGCCGCTTATTGTTCACAGTTTGTAGTCAATGTAAAGTTTTCAAGTACCTAATTGCTGCATGAATTACACCAAATTTGTAATTATGAAATGTCTAAATAAAAAAATGGAGTTTCCATTTAACAGCTCACAAAGTTACTCGTGAAATGTACTTGCAGTGTGTAGCTGAGACGCATTAGATGTATAAGTTAGGCTAATTCATGTATTTAAAGGAGTAATGAAAAGATTTGAACGGGACAATACGTCTTAATTTTCGACTGGCACTCGAGGTAAAAAAATGAACAACAAAGAAAGAAACGGATACTATAAAAAGTTATCAAGGACTTTGGTGTCGACCTCAACCAAAACTTGAATATTTTTTTTAAATATAAATTTTTACAACGGCATTTCAGGTTATCTTCATATCATGAGTGTCACGTGACATAATAATAGTGTACAGTGTGACTATTTCTATTACTGTTATTATTATATAAAGTGTAATAATTATTGATGAAACAAATGTTTCTTTCTTTCTTTTAATTTATTAATCGCACGTCTGTTAACAGCCTTAACATGTTACAGAGTCGTGTTTGCGTCAACCATAATGGGCGGCCCTATAGGTAGAGATTGTTGATAAGAAGCCCCCGGGTTTTACTAAAGATTTCGTTAATTTATACTGTGTATAATTTGCTTTGTTACCCCGCACTTAAATTCGATTAACTACCTTATTAACGTTGTTTTAGTAGACTCTCGAATTTGGGTATATTAGAAATCCGACGCGTTTGCTTTTGTAAGGTGTCTGAAAACTCGAAAGATCGTATACATATTCGAATATCTCGTTAATATATTTGTAGGTACTAGTCAGTTTTGACTTGTGCCCTTTTAGATATGGACTATTAAAATTTACGTAAGCAACTAACTTTTACTTTAACTAACAAGGGGGCTTTGTTTGATAAAAAAAATTTAGGTATTTCTTTTGCTAACAAAGAAGATGATTAATATCGTACCTACTCTAAAACACCCCTTTAAGTTAAAGTAATTTATATTATAATTTCTAATATTATATTGCAAAATTTTAGCGTTTATTAAGTAAGCTGTTTACTCCTATGATGATTCATTTGAATTAGAATTAAATTTGAATTTGTTGGGAATTGAATTGAAGCACCCAGGACGGCGGCTCAACGTGCCCTCCGAAACACATAAAAGCGTTCAAGAAAATTAGCCTTTACAGCGGTTTCAGACCAGCGTATTTTACGTGCGTATAAGCTTGTCTTTGGAAGCGCATATAGGCACATATATGGGTGCGCCTTTTGACACACGTGCAACTTGTAGGAGCGTTAACGCGCTTCTAAGCTCATATCAATGTTGATACTAACAGAACTTCATTACCGGTTCGAGTACACACGCTGAAATAATGCATACCGAAAATAGCACCCGTGTAAGCGCGTATGCTGAAACGACCGTATACGCGCAGAAAAATACGCTAGTCCGAAACTGCACTTAGCGCTCACCTATCCATTATATTGAAGCTCTTTTAGATACATAAACAAAAATAAATGGTTAAAAACAAAATGTTCAATAAAGTCTTTTAAAGTCTTTATAGTATAAATAACTTCTTACTTCAATGCTTTTATTCAGTAAATAAAAAAGAACTGAACTATGTATAGGCGACCTCAGTTAAAGCTATATATTCATAACGACGGAACAATCAAGAAGTGACCTTCAACAGCCAATCGATGTGAGCCAGGGCTATTTCAAATTCATACTATTTTTACTACTCTATGTCGCGTTACTAATGTCAAGTTAAAAGTTTACTAAACAATTGACGGTGAATTTATGTTTCGTAATGTGTTGATTGTTTACAGAATTTAGTAGTTTACCTAATAAATATTACTTATTTAATTAACATAAATGTTAACTACCTACCTAAAACAATAACTGACAACATTTTGAAATATTTCATAGTCAAATGTTTAAAACAAACTTATTTCTGAGTCAAAGTAAAGAGAAAAAAAACTAAAACTCCAGTTAAAAACACTTACAGACTTATGGGCGCTAATAAACACTAACAGTAAGTAATAATATCTCTCAAATTCTTACCACAAAATGACTGATCACTTACGATCTTCTATAAATAAGCAAAAGACTTATAATTTTATATAAGCAAAGATATAAAGCTTCTTTACTTGCTTTTACTATAAAACAAGCAATCTGTACTCTCTCGACTCAATCTAACCTCTTTGGTAATTACATGACATTTGAATGATATGATCAGAATGATCGAAGTTAATATAAATTGTGTCAGTACATATCCCGGGGAACTGAGTATTGTTGAATTTGTAACTTTACGAGCTATAAAATTTTATGTTGAAGCATTGTTCGGAACTCATCTTGTTTGTATTGTGTTCAAACATTGAGGATCTTGTATATCTCTATAAAAACATACTGATGTATGTTTGTCATAGGATCCTGCCTAAATAGCTGCATCGATTTAGTTTTAAAAAATATTTACAGGGTCTTTTTATGTAATGAGAATAGCAAACAAGTTGGCAGTCCCACCAACCCCTGTCGCCCATGGACATCGTGATAAATCTCGAGTATAGAACTATAGTAAGGACCGTTAGTTGGTTAGTAGCCCCTGTTAGTAACAGGTGTTAGTGAGAATATTAGTAATTTTTAATTAGTTAGTGAAGGGACCGCAGAATTCAGTACTTAGCTGTTCTGAAAGGTGCAACAAAAGTCCTCCAGTTTTATAGAAAATGCCGGTCAACGTTCTCAAACCACATAATGACATGAACTTAGGGGATCTTCGAAACGTTGTTGGCCAAGAAAAGATAAGAAAATACGACGAGTTCTTCAAGTTTTATTTGAAATACATTCAGTTATATTACCACATTTTGAAAGCAGAAACTATGCCTCTATAATACAAACGATACCCCACAAGTCATGTCATATGCATATAATTATGATCCGATATAGCACTCTCTTCGCATTTGTGTGTTATTGCGTGGAAGTAGATTATTATCACTTCCTTCTTCGGTACTGCGGCTTATTGCGGTATTATACTCGCAAAAGCTGAATCTTTATCGCTAGATCGCTGTTTATTACGCCATCATGTATATAGCATAGTATACTTTTAGATAAATTTGTTACTTTCATATTAGAAACGTGTATTATGATCCCATCAACTATAATAATAAAGTCTCAAGGAGTTCTGGAATCTCTGAAGAAGCGGTATAAGAAATTATCTACCAAACATGCTTAAAATGTATTGTCGCAAGCCAGAAATATATTATAACATATATATTGAAATCCAGAAATATATTATAATAGCCAAAGGTTACATACATAGTGAAACTAGTGAAAGTCCCGAAATGCTTATAAATTAGTGGTTTTATTTTTTAACTTCTGAGGCACATAACAATTGTTTACATGTCGTGGATTTGGTCGATTCTTTTTACTATAATTTTTCATTATTTTAGTAACACGCGTTCAACTTAATTATATTAGTAAGTAAAAACTTTAATACTGTACATTTCACTTCATTTACCACAATAATACTTACAGGATCAGTAAGTATTTCTTCAAGGTTGATAACTTAAATATTATTATCAAAGTTATTAATGCTAACAGCAACATTACTGTCTGTGTCTAACAAATGGCACTCTTCAAACTCCCCTCTCTTTTCATCTAACTTTTCATAGTTGTTTTTGCAAAGAAAATCATTATCACATACAAAATCATTTCGTCCATCTTCCATAATAGCTTCATCGAAACTAGATTCTCTATATCTCTTTTCGTTTTCATTCTGGTAAGTTTGATATCTTTCTATTTCAAAATCAGGTGAAATGGTTTGTCCTTCGTTAACTGTTTCTTTACCAAGTATATCTTCTGCCTCCATACCAGCTTGAATAGATGTATTAGGCATTTCGGTATAATTGACTCTGGCATTTTCATTTTTAATATCATATTTTAATTCAGACATATCTATGTTCTCGCGAGTTTCTAAAAGTGGTTTTATGTTCATGAGGTTAAAGTTTGGAATCATTCTGGCATCCCAGTGATTGTGTGCTTGTTGGGCACCCTCTGCAGTTTCTAAATTTAATTGTACTTCGTCTCCTATTTTCTTAAAGCTTCCAAGATTATATTGAAGAGGGATGGAAAAGGATGGAAGATCAACTTGAGAGTTCTGCCTTGTTGGTAGTGCTGATATGTGGATAGCTGGTGCATCTTGCTTAGATTTAGACGCGTAGTTATTTGGACTAGAAGCTTCTGACAGATTGATAATCTGAGACGATGAAACTGAAATATAAAATTTCAGTCACGTTAGTCATTGGCAAATGAGGAAAAATGTATTATTTTCCTCGAAGTTAATATCGATGAGCAAAAGACCAATGAAATTACTGTTATTCTTTTTATTGTTATTGATTAATGTTAATGAAAATCTTTTAACGTACTTCATGATTTAGAGACTTTTACAAATATAATTTCTATTTCAATTCAACTCCATTTTAAACACCCCACGTCTTTTCATCATATCTCTTACCTGGTATAGTGATGAAATCTCTCATCTCCAAAGCCAGTGCTGAAGATGATCTTTGGTCTGGAGATCTAGGTCCACGCGTGGGATACGGCTCGCAGCCAGCTTTTTGCTGCTTCCGCCATTTGGCACGACGGTTTTGAAACCACACCTGAAAAGAAAAAAACAACTTTGTGAAGGATGTGGACTCATATTAAGTAATTCTCAGGTGCCCGAAATATTGAACATTTCGAAAAATCTTTGGCAGATTCAATGTAATAGGTGCATTATTTCTCCTTTTCTGTTTGAATAGAAAAGTCTAAATGCAGTCTACTGTTAAAATAAGGAGACACAGATTGTATGCAATAAATTTTTTCGTCTAAAATATTAATTTATGCAAGCACTTTATGCGTTGTTCTACAGCATATTTCCAACACTTTTCAAAGCTAACTTAATATATTATTCTCTTTTAGTAAACTAAATTTTCACAACTAAGTTTGTTCACGATTCGAACAGTTATACTACTGGTGAACTAGTGCGCAATTTAAAAAGTTTGTAGTTAAACTAACGATGTACTTAAGTCCTGCATACTGTGTTGTGTAGTTGGAATTTATACCCTAAGTTTAACACTAATTTGACTTACATTATAATAGGTAATTATGGATTTAAAATGAGCTTATTTAAGGTCATTTTTGTTTGTCGTGTATGTAGAATTAGGGCGGTCTAGAATTACTGTCCTAATCCCAGAACAGGGTTTCGTAAAAGGAGATGAATCCCGGCGCTCTACCGTACGGTCTCTTCGCGTAATAATGCTTATATTATTGACATTATTATGATTCTATATTTTATAGGTAATCAATATTTTATATAGGTATTATTTTATTTCCATGAAACCTGCTAGGTAGCTAGGGACTATCGTCCAACTTAAGTCAACCGCGAAACGATTTGTCGAAACCGATAGTGGCTTGAAGGATATCTTTCTTCTCTTTTCGTGTATTTTAAATGTTCCGCAAGATATCAAAAGGACATCAAATAGGTGTAAATCTAATAATAATATGCTTATTTGATGGTAGCTAAACTACAGTTTCAAAATAACAAGCATTAGCTACTGTATTAGTTGTGTAAATGTGAAGTATATGCAATTGGAGCGCTGAAGCGTTGTGGTGGCCTAGTTGCAGAAGAAATTTAACTTTTTCCGACTTGCCCTACTTCAGCCCGATATTGTGCGAAACCTTCAGCTGCCAGTAACAGAGGAAACCAGTTCTTTTACAAATACTAAAAGATTTTGTACCCTTTCACTATAACATTAGTTAGCATTGCTAGTGTATCTATTTGTATTTTCTATTCATTTTATATTGAGCCATAAGTTTATATTTAGTCGTAGTTAGTTACATATTTTGTATATTCCGTTTTTTAACTTGTCTTAATAAAAAAAAAACATTAATTTTCCGAGCAGTTTTTTATAAATTAGCATAATGTGATATTGAAGTAATGAAATCACTAAAATACGAGTATAACTTGAAAAATTTTAATTACATGAAAATGTGATTTATTTTACAAGATTTACGTAAAACTGCGTGCTAAATAGAACGAGTTAAAAAAACTGTATTAAAAAGCAGATGATATATTGGATATAATGTATTATATATTTTATAGGTAATAACCTGCACCCTGGCTTCAGTCAGGTCGATCCTCATGGCCAGCTCCTCTCTGAAGAACACGTCTGGATAGTGGGTCTTGTGGAAGGCTGCTTCCAATTGTTCCAGCTGGACGTTGGAGAACGTAGTCCTGGAAATTGGTAACACGAATAATGTAGAAAACCTGTTACGTTATTTTTACAAAAAAAAATCTCTCTGATAAAAATACTAGGAGATTGTTTGTGATTTTCGATAGTTACGCTGGACTTAATTAACTCGTCTCTAATAAAAGATTATTTAACCCATTATTCTCTCTCTTCTTATTTACTTCTCCAATCTCATATTGCGTCTAGCAACAAATATGCTTTATTACTTTTGTAATTAGAAATAATGGTTAGTGACACTATAATTACAAATAACGTGTATGCCTCTAAAACTACAATAGTTGAGATAGACAAAAATGAGTAAGGAAACAAAGGTTTTAAAGTTTATTTTACACTTGTTTTTATAAGTTAAATACCTATAAAAAGTTGTTAAGTTGCCCAGTTTATAAACAGTAGTCAAGAAAGCATAGTGTACCCACCTGTATCTTCGTTGTTTGCGTTTAGGAATATCGCTTTTAGAATCTAGAACAAACAGAAAGGTGTCAATTAGTTTTATTAGTCTAAAATACATTAGATATTACATTAAAAACACAGTATTAAGACAATACACGTCCATGCACCACACTTGAATTCATTGCGTCATAGGTGTTATGGACAACACACAAACTACAACAAATTGTGTTTTTGTAAGTACGTAATAAAATTGAATGTATATTTTATGTATCCATGTTTTTTAAGACATTTAGTCCGCATTTTGTGCTTACTTAATTTTTTGGTTTGTACAATAAAGCATCTTATAATGAACGACAAGCACAGATATTTGTAAATCGAGGATAGAAATTAAAACTTATCATTCGCCTTGTTGGAAATCAAAACCAGAACCCTCTGAACGATAGTCCGGCACGCTAAATGTGCTCGTCAAAGCCTAAAACTAAGATGTAAATGATATATTGTATACCAAAGGAATAATCTTTTACTTACTGGAGCTAGGAGAGTACTCTTCATCATCTTCGTATTGTTGTTCCGTCGGCTCTTCTGTAGGTTCCGCATTAGTGTATGACTCCGTCGAGTCGTTGTCGGGCCGCTCACACAACACTGATCCAGGCCCCAGTCTATAATACGCAGAATATACACTTACACACAGAGATTACATTTCATCATCATCATCGCAACCCATAACTATCCCACTGCTGGGCTTGGGTCGACTCCACAGTCGGGTACAGGCAATAGTCCACCACGCTGGCCTACTGCGGATTAGCAGACTTCACACACCTATGACTTTATGGAGAACTGTCAAGTGTGCTGGTTTCCTCACGATGTTGTCCTACGCCGTAGCAAGTAATAATTAGTAGGTATCTAATACGCACAAAACTTTTTGAATTAGAAGTGCATGGCGTTGAGATTGAACCCAGAAATTCCCGTTCTTACGTATTAGAATTGTATACAGAATTAAGTTTGAACTTAAAATATGCAAGCTATGGATGTTTCCAGGCGCTAAAAGGTATACCTACACGTTTAAAACTTGTAAGATATCTTGGACTTGTACCTTTTTATTGATCGAAAATAATCCTAAAATCCTACTAATAGGTATTATAAATGTGAGAATTTGTGAAGATGTTCGGATATTTGTATGTTTCTGATTCTTTCACGTAATATCCTTTGAACGGATTAAGCTGAAACTTGGCACACATACAGTTTGCATCCAGGGATAGGACATAGGATAGATTTATCCCGATTGTTGGTACCCTTGTGACCAATCCAATATATTTTAAACTAGGCGAAGCCGCGGCGTCGTCTATTGTGACATACATGACTCATATTAACTTACCCGTTAAATAAATTAGGTATGTTATAGCAGAAGCTAGTTGTAGGTGACACGTCATCATTCAGAATGGCCGCGGAATCGAACCCTGAACCGCTGGCACCGGTCTCACGGCCATCTAAGGACTCTTCCATCTGAATATCAATTACAAAATGTTGAAATAAAACTGTCTTTATTATCTTTTGATCATAATTGGTTGAGTTATTTGAGCTGAGAAAACCTAGTTTCATTGCCTATTAGGAAGTCTTGGGTTCAATTTTAACTTTTTTGTAAATAGACAAAACGGACTTAGTTACCTTACTTATAACAATGAAGTATATTAGAAAGTGCCACTAGTGAGATTTAACCATAGTAAATACCTACTTAAGTACCTACCTATTTACCATTGTTTTTGATTATAAACGAATATTTCGAGTCCAATAAATTATACCTACGAATCGAACCTTTTATTCCGATTACATTTTATTTTTGTTTTTTTACAATAATCGATAAAGGTATCTAATATTTTTCAGGGTGGAGATGTTAAGTAATCTAAATCAAATCATTGATGCGAAAGGTAGCAAATAAAAAGTAGAAAGTTTACAATTCAATAAAATAAACGTAATATACTTATCCTATGTTTATTCTTCTATCCTATTATAGTCGAAGCGAAAGGTGATTGACCGCGCTTAAGCGTTACTTCAGCCGTCGACAACACTTAAATTGAATTAAATGCCTATAATTTAGTTAAGTTTATTAAATTATCACTAAATGAGGATAATTTGTATAGTTTTTCTTTTGTTCAAAGACAGTTTTGTTGGTGCGTTCGACGCGGTATCAACTTTCGCGCCAAAAGTTTGACAACTGACATTAACACGACGGGAAGTGAAATATTGCTTTAATTTTCCCGCGTTGACGTGTAACTTTTTTTGTTGCAATATTTTTACGTTTTTTTGTTTGTAATATGGCAAAGCATTTGATGTGTAATCATGATAAAATAATTATTTGCATTGATTATTAATTGAATAATTGTTATATTTTTAGTACCTAATAGCAAGATCGTTATTGCATCTCTTTATAAATATAAAAATAAGTGCAATTGAAGTGAAATCAAAATATAGTTGTGGTCACTATGAAATAACCAAAAATGTGTTAAATTTAATACTACTTAAATATTAAAATAACTTAAACATATACTTACTTACGTAAACTTTAAGTACAGTTACAAACAAAAATTGTATAAAATTTAATCCTGAAATCCAAATATTTAATTATAGTGAAAATTATTTGGATTTAATTGGTCATCTACATTTTCGTAGGCTGTCTACGGCGTAGAACTGCTACGGTTATTGTAAAGTTTTAGCAAAATAATACAAAAAACCATTATAGTTAATGTAATTTGTAAACCACTGTTAAAATAAAGTCAAATATTTTCTTAAATAATTTGTAACAAATTATGTTTTAAACAACGGAAATATCGTGGCCTAACGTTGCTGTAAAATTATAATATTTTAGTATTAATATAAAAAAATATAGTAAGTATAGCTTATTTCAAGTTATGAATTTATATAATTTACAAAACACTTTTCTTTATTTTTATTTAAAGCTGAAAACTTTTGAAAATATTTTTCATCAATTTAAGTCCATTTATTAGAAAAGTTACTTCCATTACGCATAACTTCTTTTCCATTAATTAAATTACAATACTAATTCGATTAGTTACTTTTAGTTAAATTTAATAAAATTTTAACTACTTACTGTCTGTGCTGCTAATATTTGTCCATTCCTTTGTGGTGATAATATTTTTAATTTAAATTTAATAACTGTATCGGTAGCGATGTAACTTTTGTCACGTGGTCAGTTGAACTGAAGTGAATACCGGTGGATCGACGGACAGTACTCGGACTAAGAAAGGAATAGAGACGATTTCACCACACTTCTTACTGTTACAAATTCACATTCAAATTCAAAATCGTTTATTCATATTATTATTTATTATTAATGGTAAATTTATGCACGTATTTTTTTAACTACCTCTGTTTCAGGTACTTTAATATGACGGAGAAGAAAGGGGAAACAAAGAGAAAAATCATTTTAGTAAAGAATAAATTCTTTCTTATTACGAGTACTTTTCATTGTAATGCTTAATTAAAAACACCTCTTTTCATTAAGGAAATACTATTCAAAGGCGCTAATATAATTTATTTCATAAGTGTTTTAAATAAGACTCGACAATGTCTTGTCATTTTATTAAACTAGGTACTGTTTAATTGGTAATAACTGTATAAATATTAATTTTTTTGTATTTATTTAAAAAGGGTATTAATATTGCAATTTTTGTTAACTAGAAGAACATTTTTTTAGGTTATAAAATTATAACTAAGCTAATATTCGGAAAGTTCTTTGCACAATCACAAATAGATAAGAATAAATGTTTACTGACAGAATGGATAGATGTCCTGAAAATTGAACGTATTCTATACAATTGTGTACTACTTTGATTAAGGTGTTGACTCCTATACGAAATTAAATTTACTACATAATAACTTGATGCTATTTTATATTAGTACTCAGAATAAATTAAATAACATTTTATTATGCAAATAAGTTATAACTATTTATACATTTAGCTTTACAAACCAATGTATTTAGATTATATAACAACGACTTACGAGTATGTATTAATAAAAACGATACCAACACCGACTCCATTCATTTTTAACCCGCCTAGAAAACGTTGCTATTACGCCATCTGCATACATATATAAAATCCACGTGTACAGTTTTGGTGTTAAGCTGAGTTCAACAGTGGGTGGTGGGAGGGAAGCCATACGACTGAGGATGTATCGTTGTCGAGCATTGTGGCTTTTCAGTCAGATTAGATGGAATAAAGATTGGAATAGACATGAATCTATAGCGGTCGATACTGTATTTCACTATGTCTCACTATTTTTATTTCAGACTAGTGGACCCAACCTCGCTTCGCTTCGGGAAACCTATGCACAGATGAAAGTAAAAAAAGTAGCCTAAGTTACTCCTTATTACATCAGCTACCAAAAATTAGCAAACTTAGGAAATTTGAGTAAATTTTAAAATCTCCCTCGACATTCATAAATAAATGCAATTTCAAATTTTGAGGGAATGATTGACTAATATTTGTTTTAGTGTTCCATTTTTAATAGAACTGCGTTTCCCAGTCACCAAGTGTAGGGTTTTTAATGTATAACGCCCATATGCCCTATAGACTAGGGTTAATGAATGAATGGCAGCCCTGGGTTAGTGATATTTATTGGCGCTAGTTTGTTACCCTTCAAATCTTAGCACTCACAAAGAGCTTGACGCATATAGTAGAAACTGTAGGTAATTTCGGTCACAATATGATGGACTAATAGGTACCTACTTATACAATATTGTTCGTATGCGATCGTTTGCCTTAATCAACGTAAGTATCAAGTCTTTGGTTAAGTTTGTTAGGATTATAAAAAAGAATGTACTACCAGCTATATTGACTTTTTAAAGTTGCTATGCAATATGTTAGTGTGCGTGTGTTTGAATTATGAATAGATATAAACTAAAACACCGTGTGGTCTTTCATCAGATCACTTGTCAATAATGTGCAACTTGAGCAAGAAAATTTGCAGAATTATTCTGTGCTTTCAAAGTCATGCTAAATTATTTTCTATCAAACCAAAAGTTACGAACAATATTAATTCCCCAGATCAAGTTAAATCCACCAAGGTACTAACAGGTATACTGGCTCTGGGATTTTTCGTATTAATCGGTTTACGCGATTAAATCAAAGCTCCCTACCCTTTACGTCTCTACTTGTGAACCGAGTACGTATTTCCTGTATTTAGTATTAGGAAGTGCCTTGAAAAATACTTAACTGTACAACCAATATTTACTAATAGGACTAACGCAGCTCAAACTTCATAGTTCATCCTTTAACTAAGGATTAGAATAAATAAAAAAGTAATTGCTATTTTACGATAGACACTTGTATATCCCGATTGTGCTTTATTGTGTTTTAATTAGACTAAGGAATGATCGGATTTGAATCAAAGCTCCTAGACAGGCCATGTCTTTCTTCAACATTAAAATGATTTCTGCGAGCGAAGGCTTATAATCGAAGACACCAATTTCTAGTTTCATTAAATAAAACAACAAATACTCATGAATGTTAATTCATATTTAATAAATAAATACATTTTCATTGTTTTTTATTTAAATAAAAACTAATGTAAGTGACTTAGTTGTAGCAACTCTCAACAATCTTTTATACAACAAATAAGATGACATTATTGCTTACTTCTAGTTCTCCATAACAGTTACAACTAAGGAATATATATTAGACATACTCTTTAATATACATACAAGGTAATATAATAAGTTAGTAAGATAATATGTTACAGAAAAGAAATCCCTTCAACTTAAAAAGATATCTTATATTAAACAAATGTGTGCCTTTACATTTTATTGTTAAGATTACATTTATGTTTCATCAGTAATCTATTTAACTCTTCAACATTTTGACACTCCTAAGAGGCACTCATAAAACTATGAAAGCATTTTTGAATTGCCACATAATAAAATCTTCCTTGGAATAGATTACGTGAACACAAAAAATATTACATCTTTGGTTTCAAGCGAAATTTACAAAAGCGGTTCAATCAGTAATACCACACAAGCAACGTTTTATAAGTCTAACACGGACTTATCTTTTATATCTTATATTTTATAGAAGTATAAAGATATCTTTTCACAGCCTCTTTAAGAGGCCTTATTGCTCTCTAAGTAACGGACATTATATAGAAGGACTAATTTGGCTGTTCGGCCGAACAAACGCCAACAGTTTGTACAATTCTAAAATACTTTTTTCACAATAATGTTATGAATTGTCTACGTTTTTAATATGATAATAAATAGATTATATTATATAAAATATAATTTAACGGTTTTTGGGACGATCAGGACGAAAAATATTGTAATTAAAGGTACAACAGTTGCATAATGAAACAAAAGTCCGTATTAGAAATATATGACGACAATCAAAAACTCAAATTATTTCCTAACATGAAACAAATACGCATTTCGCTTGAAATACGCTATTCGATACTAACGAGCGATAATAAAGCTCGTTATTTTAAACATTACTTTATCACGTACACATTAAAATCCAACAATCGATTTATATAATCAATTCCTCTTTTTTATGCATTACATTAAATTTAGAATTAGCGTTTTTTTTACTTGAATCTTTTAGTAAATCAAAATTAAGAAAAATAACAATTTATATCAGAGGAAAATAAAATAACCAAAGTATTAACTATCCAATCAATTTCTAAACATTTATAAAAGAAATGTTAACTAAAAGTTAAGTAAGTTTTAAGAACATTATAAAGAGATTCATTGGGTTCAATTAATTTAATGGACAGAATGGGAGAATCGTACGAAATACATTTAGTACGTAACGAAGTACGAATACGAAGTCCAAGTACGTACACGAAGCAAATGTACGTATAAGTCTGAAGTAAATTTTAGTACGTACATGCTACAAGTTATACGTAGAAGTAAGGTAACGCCGCACGTTTAGCGCGTATACAAAGTAACACATGCCATTTAAGTATTACTTAAACAGGAATAGAG
>LGAG01000019.1:90878-116765 GCA_001278395.1 Lerema accius
GGGGGGGGGGGTCATTTCCTTTAGTATTAAGTTAAAGTAAGTAACATTAAGTAAGGCTATTTCTTTTGCCACCAAGCAAGAGAAAAGAGGGGAGGAGGGAATTAGTAAAATATTGCATTTTATGCTTCAATTACGCAATTTGCAAAGAGTTAAGCCAGTCATAGACAGACAACTTTAGACTGTCGCTAGCGGAAGCTTGAAGTAATCGATGTGATATTTTATACACCGATTGCTTCAAGTTGCTTGCTTATGAGAACCACACGCAATTGTGTGAAGTTGCCAACGCTGACTGCTTCAATAGACCTGTCTATGGCCAGCCTTAAACAATTTTGGTTTCCAATGATAACATCTATAATCGAACAGATACAAATCAAGCAGACCAGCTGATAAAAGTTATTCTCCTCATCGAGTAATTTAATATCTATCTACCCTCGTATCAAACAGTAGAAACAACAAGTCTACGTAACCGGTACAAAGTCAACAGTGGCTACAATAAGATTAAGTCAACATTTTTGGCCGATCTTTGACGAATGAAGTCTTATTTGTTGCTTAGAATACAGTTGGGGTAACCGAAAAACTATCACAAATTTTACCACTGAACAAGTTTGTGAAACCACTAGAACATAATTTTTTTGTTAGCGAAAATGTTAATCAACATAAATTATATTATAATATCAATTAAAATTATCTTTTATCGACAGAAAATAGGATGAATTATTTACTTTACAAGTCCAAAAAACCAAAGAAAATTTTGCAAAATAAGTATAAAATTGGTTATTACCAATTGCAGATTCGTAGATTTCAAAATAATTTTGTGATAGATTCTCGACTACGAAAAAACTTTGACTAAGCCCAAAAAACTTAAGGTTCATCAAAGCAATGAAAAGACGGTTGTATCAAAAGTTTAGCAAGATAGAATAGGTTTTAATTTAGTAGAAAACTTTCAAACAACGAAGTTTTGGACGCGACACCGTTTTATATGTGGAAGACACAACGGATCATTTTCGTATATATATTTAAAACAGTATCATAATATTTTTAAATAGTATGTCAAAGACAATATATGTATATTATGGAGCTAGTCAGAGACAATTTTAGGTCAAGATTTTTTTATATTTAAAAAACTATTCAGAATGGAAGTGCGTATAGGCTACAAAGTAAAATTCGATTAAAAATACAACTACTTTTAAAGTCATATATAAAAACTGCAATAATACAGTAAAGTTTCACGGAAATGTATATAGAAAAGTATGGAAACGTGAAAAAAGATCGGCCGTAAGTCACAATTATAAATACTTACAACTATTTAAGTATAAGTCGTGGTAATATCAGGAAGTTTAAGTAGGTAACATTAAGTCCTTATAATCGATATAAGTAATTATAATCGATATTTCAATAAATTGTGATGGATCTATTTTGGAATAAAGTGGCACAATCGCTTGTAAGATTTAACTATAATTAGACAATTTATTATAAATAAAGTTTTTCATCCAAAAGTGTAACAAAAATGACTAATTTTGGCATTTTGTGTTTAATTACCAGGAAGCGCTTTTTGTATTATGCACTTTATTGAAAGTAATTACAGTTGCTTTTTAAACTATAAAGACCGGATTGTGAATATTTATTTAATTCAAGTGTCACGTCGTATACTCAATTACATAAATATCAGATATTTTTTATACGAAAGACGTCGCTAAAATTACTATCATTTCTTGTAGGCTTTTCGAATCTTCTGAAATTAAGTAGTGTATTAAAAATTATATTATCAAGAGTTAAACTATTTATTTTTTTATGCTTTGGACTATTATTAAGTACATTATGACTATGGTGGTAATAAACACTGATAAATTATATTATTAATAGTGTCTGAGGTATGTTCCAGTATTCAATAAGTTAAGTTTATTAAGTTATGTGATCATCATTCAAGTAGATTTACGTGATGCATTCGAGTATTAAAAATAATTAAATAAAATACAAAATAACGAAGGAATTTACTAAAACAGATACGTAATTTTTAACTTTCATGTAAGTAAGAATTGATTTAAGCAAATTTCAATCTTATTGTTATGATTTTAGAGTTCAATTGAAATAAGATTAAAAATAATATAAGTCCTTTTCGAGCCAACGCTTTTTTTAAAGGGCAAATCGAGACATTGCTAAAAAGTGTACTTGGGAATTTTATTGATATGATAATGTAACAATGTGATGTAAAAGTTAAAAACGAAAGAGTACATTTTACGTATATGATTCTTTGTTGCAATAAATCATAATATATTATACCAAATACCAATTTTATTTTAAATAGTTTGAACAGAGCTTTATAGAGATTATTTCAAGAACGAAATCTTTCAAAAGATTTTATCTACTTTAATATCCCTTGAATGACCCTAAGATACTAACAAAGACATTATTTTATACAAATATAATTATTTAACTGTGATGTCAACATACTTTAGGTTACTCAGTGACCCCAAAGTTACCCCAAGTTACCCCAAGTTACCTAAAGTTACCTAAACGTTTGTCTGTGCCAAAACGAATTAAATGTGACTACGCGTCCCTATTGTTTCTATACTGAACGTATGTACAATTACGCTAAAGAAATTCGAAAAACTTTATGATTATTTAATATACTGAATATTTTCTTTAACAAAGTAAAAGTTAATACTTTCTGGCGTCTGGTAACATGAAGATTACATTTAAAAATCGCGTAAGTACGTATAGAAGCGAATTGTAACTATAAATGATTCCGTTCCTAAGTATTTTTCCAAAACATATTCTGATGATGAGTTTTATCACTAATTTTAGATATTGATACAAAAAGCTATATGGTTTTTAGGAAGATAGTCATCAATATTACAATCATAATATATTGTAAAACATAATATTAGACTCATATTTCCTTTACAGATTTAGCTAATGAATGGCCGCGTTTTGGTTATGTCAAACAAATTCATGTAGCCATTAGTCCCTTTAAAACGCATTAAGGACGTAACTTTTCTTAACCACCTCAAGCAAATATCATCTTAAATTATAAGAACATAAGTCTCAATCTCGATTAACAACGACTAAAATTAGTGATAAAACATCAATTCCAAAACGATCCGTCTAAAACAAAGCATGGACCAATTTCACGTTCATATCAACTCCAAAACCGAAAAATATCGATGATATTTCGTCAAAACTTTTAAATTACACCGCTCAATTAGACATTATACATTCGTTAAATAAATTCGAGTCCTATTGGCACCAAACCCACCTTCAATACCCGGACCTTATAATTACCATTAACCATATAATATTATACCCTGAATACGAAATCCAGTACAACCTCAAAATAGTCAGAAAATGCATAATACTTATCTATACCCCAACGAGTAAATGCTAGTGAAATAGGGATTCGATTAGGATGGCACTTAAGACTTAAGATATCGATGTTAAATCGATACTTTAATCGGCTACAATTAAATATGAATGAATCGATTTATTTTCTGAATCCATAATACGCCAGTCAGTTGCCTAGCAACCGTAAAAGTAGTCTATTCAGTAGTTAGTTTACCTACAAATGTTACTATGGATAGATGTTATTAAAAACGGCCGTGAGATGCGAAAAATGCTCTTAATTTGTAAAAATACTTTAATAGTTTTTTTATGTAACTTTGAAGTATTAATCAATAGCTTTTAGTTCCAAAAATTCTTATATTAAGCTTAACAATTTTCCAACATGATATTAATATGAGATAGTTTCTGGAACAATCTATATGCAGTATTTATTCCAAATTTGGATTCCATTAAAAATTCCATTTTAAACATCGATGTAATTCAAGTATTCCTATCATTTAAAGATACAACAATAAATGACACTTTAAGTATATGTCCAAATAAATTTAAAAATCTTTTATGCAATATCCTTTCGTATTTACTATCAGCATACTTTTATTACTAAAGTCAAGAAAATGTAAGCTCATTGAAATTCAAGTTTGAAGTGAGGGGCCATAAGTATTACTTAAGCTTATATAAGTGGGGGGAGAGTCCTTTGGATTACTTATTTTTTAAGTAAAAGTAAACTTATATAACGTTTTCCTTACTTTTCCAACAACAATCACTAAAAAATCGTCGTACTTCGACTTTAACTGAAACTATAGACTTGTCCATAATTTTCTGTCAAATGTCAATATCTGTCAAAATAAAACCGTCTCAAACTCAAACGTGCTTGGATTATACTTTAAAATATGTTCTATGTTGAACATTTCACGTACTAATTTATATTGCTTACTTCATACTACAATGGCCCCCTAAGAACGGATATTGCATAAAAAACTTAAGCTGACATTCAAATACATATCGACGAATTATTCAAAAAATCAAATGTGAAATTCGAACGCTGAAATTTTTGTTTCATTTCAACATTTGGCAAAGATCGAAACATCGAATATTCTCGATTTCAAATCAATCGATTCCGACGAGTGTCAGAGTAAAGTAACATTGAGTAATGTTGAGTAACTCGTGGTATTCAAACCTCGGTACTCTTCCCGACTTGTCCTTGCTTCGTATCCGGGACTCCCGAGGCGCTTAGCTTGCGTTGTCGCCCGGGAAATATTCCGCCGAACAGACGACCTGGAACCAAATGTTATTCTAACTTATAAACAGATCATATTTACCAAAAAACTAAAGTATAGTAGTATTATAGACGACAAATTGAGGAAGTAGTGAAAGAAAAAGAATAGCAAGACAAACAGTACAAACGGTCCGCTAATTAAACAAGCGACAAAGTAAATGAATGCGAATGTGTACATGATACCGAGCGAGATGGGACTATGTGAGCGAATACATAATAATGAAGGCGCGTGAAAGTTAGAGTCGAAAAATATTATATGTGAGAGAGAAAGTTGGCAAAAGAGTGTGTTTGAGGGGCTGGGGGTAATGTATTTGAGCGTGTGTGACAGCGTGCTTGTGCGTGTTTCTATCTATGTCTGTGTCTATGTTGTGCGTCCGTGCGAGTGAGTGAGTGCGTGAGTGAGTTCATGCGTGAGTGCGTGCGTGAGTGCATGCGTGAGTGCGTGCGTGAGTCCGTGCGTGCGTGCGTGAGTGAGTTCGTCCGTGCGTAAGTGAGTTCGTGCGTGAGTTCGTGCGTGAGTGCGTGCGTGAGTGCGTGCGTGAGTGCACGCGTGAGTGTGTTCATGTGGTATCGGTCTTACCGGGCGAGCGCTGGTCGGGCGGGTGTCGCGGCGAGGTGGCGTGCAGCGCGGTGCGGCTGCCGTGCTGGAACGACACGGACATGCCGCTGTCCAGCGAGCCCACCGAGCCGCGCCGCTGCAGCCGCTCGGCCGCCAGCGCCACTGTACCACACACGATATCTATACTAATATTATAAAGCTGAAGAGTTTGTTTGTTTGTTTGAACGCGCTAATCTCAGGAACTACTGGACCGATTTGAAAAATTCTTTTAGTGTTAGATAGTCCATTTAGCGAGGAAACTTATAGGCTATATAACATCACGCTATGATGAATAGGAGAGGAGCAGCAAAATAAAATATTCCAGAAACGGAAAAATTACGCGGGCGGAGCCGCCGGCGACTTCTAATATTTCATACACATTAAAAGAAAAACAAAAATCCTAACTGCTGAAAATTGGAGGTAGTTTCGTCGCTCAGCCTATGTGACCAGAGCAAAATAAGATGCTTCTAAAAATACTACGTATGTAAGTAGTTCAGAAATGTTGTGGATATAAGACGAATATTCATACATTCAAGCATACATACCAATCAAATTCATATACCCCAAATAGGTAAAACATGTAAAAATAGTAATATCTCACCAGGGTCGTTGATATCGACGAGTGAGTTGCTGAGCACGTTTCGTTTGATGATGTTAGTCGGTGGCGGGTTCTGGGAGAGCCGCGACGGTGCTGCCGGCGCGGGGCAAGACGGCGGCGGTGGTACTACCACTCTGTAATACAAACAATAAATAACATTAACAAAACATTTTGTATTAATAACGTTACCCTCGTTAAGTGCGTGCGTGCGTGCGTGCGTGCTTGTGTATGTGTATTGTAAGCGTATATTAATTTTTTCTATGGGATTATTTACTTTTATATTTTTTGTTGCCAGGTTTGCAGATAAAATGTTTAGCACGATATTTTATTGGAATAAAAAAAATTAAAACAACCGGAAGTCGTTCACAACGAAAGAAGTTTAAGCTATCACTATGTTATAAGTGTTATTATGCATGTGTGTATGAAATACAAATAGAGAAAGATAGTTGAGGTTAACTAAATTAACTTAAGTAATAAACAAAATGTAACTCACCCGTGCACATGAACATGGTCCATACATTGTTGGTGATCTATTTCCACGTCGGCTACTCCACTGTCTCTGTTCTCCATTACTGTCAAACATATTAAATTCAATTTATGACCTATAACATAAAATCATATAAAAAATCTATAGCGTTAACTTTTAAACAAAAAACCGCATCATAGTCTAACTTAAGCACGTTCAAATTCGTCAAACTTTTTAAGACCTAGAGTGTGAAAGACGCGGACATACAAACATACGTATAAGTACACATATACATCCTTACACACATGCACACGCGCACGCGCACGCACACAAACATGTTTCAGAAGTACTACCTTTTATAATTGCGATTAATGAAAAAAGAGCATTTTGCCAAAAACAGGAGCTATTTTTATATCTCTTAGGTACGTAATCCTCCTCACCATTCCTCCCGGTAGTGTTGCTTCCCCTCCCCTTCCCCCGGTTGAGTTCCCCCTCGATCCTCATGGCCTCCATCTCGTCCATCTCGGCGATGCTCTCGCGCAGGTCCTCGGCGAACTTGCAGCGGTCGTGCTCATTGCGCGCGTTGAATGTGGCCAGTCGGCGGCCGTCCACGCGCCGGGACAGACGGATGCCGAATGGGTAATCTGGTAACGATTTCAGTTTTAAATTAAACCGGTTATTTCCGGTTGAAAGCCTTTGAACTCAACGATTTTTCAACGAGTTGTAGATACGCGCAATCTTATCGTGTTTTGAGTGATGGTATTTGTATAAAGAGCAACGAAAGCTCAGTGGCGTTGAATACTGCTGTCTTAGTTAAACTTCAGCGATAAGTGTGTGCCCCAGAGAGCACGTTACAATGAATGCACTATTACAAACTAATTATCATCTACCATAGTGAAAAAAAAACATCGTGAGAAAACCTACACACTTCAGCGTTCTTTATAAACTTTGCAAAGGTGTGTGAAGTCTACCAATTCGCAGTATGCCAGCGTGATGGACTATGGCCTTTACCCCTCACCCTGACAAGAGGCCCGAGCCCAACAGCGGGACAGTCATGGGTGATGATGATAATGATGATGATGATGGTAATGATGATGTATACTCACGTGGCACTGAGAACAGGTTGACGATCATGCCGCACAGCGGGAACGACTGTCGGAACGTGTACGTCACTGAAGACTTCTTCTTGCTAAAGATCTTCGTTATCACTAGGAGATCGTTGAAGAGGAACACCTGACGGACAATTTGTTTGTATGTAGTGATATTTCGTTAAACATTCCTTCTTTAAATTGTCGCGGGTGGCATGGACAACACAAATCACACATCACTAACACTCATGACCCGAGAACAAACATTTATCTGTCACATAAATATCTGCCCCGGCCGGGAATCGAACCAGGGACCCCTCGCTTTGCAGGCAGGGTCGCTACCAACTAGGCTACGGGGTGGTCGGGGTCTTATGGAACAACAGTGAATTTTCAAAAGGAAATTTTGAACCAATTTCAAGCAATCATTTCATAGTCAACTTCCCATTATACAAGCAATTTACGTCTTTTTGTAATAATAATAATCGTCTAACTCCATTCGTTTAAGATTTGGGCTACTTATCGATGTTCTTTTGTTTTTTTACTAAAATTAGCTAGCCTGAAGCTAAAGTGGTCTATGTAACATTTTTGGTTATGAGCATTTTTGAACTTAAAAACAGTAAATAAATCTAAAGAAAAGTGTTCTCAAGTGTCATCCGGTTACCAAAGTAAGGTTATCATTAAAATACCACTTTAAAATTTGATTGGTTGTTTAAATATAGTGACTTGAAACGCGCTTCATTTGATAAATTTAATATGTAACATAGACCACTTTAGTTCCAGGCTAGCCAATTATACTGAAGTTTTTTTAATGATAAGTACATAGAAAAGCCTATAATCATGAAATTAAATGATACCTCTCGTTGATGAACGCCGGGTCGTTCCTTCTTGTGTATGTCCGGTATCTCGTAGAGACGACAGTAGCAAACGAGTCGACGATGCGGCAGAGCCAAGTGCGGCTTCTTGCCGACTATTGTTGCTTGCACCTTCATAACCTGTGGACGAATGGATGAGATGGATGAGATTTATGTGGATGAGATTGATGGGTAAGGAATGTATTCTTTAGGGTTAATTAGGGATGCTTGAATTTGAAACATTTCTTTTCAGGACTTGTATAGATTTTTAGTTCGAAATTATGATCAACTGAATTCATGAATTATTGCTATTGAATCAAGAAAATAATTATTCATCATCAAAAGGATTGCGTGATTAAATGAATTAATTAAATTTAATTTTCATTGTGCACTCAGCTATAGTTAGTGACAAATGGCGTACAAACACGTTGTGTTGACAATTATATTTTTTATATTAAAGTTAATTAACTTAAATCAAATAACCTTTGGTTTATTTAAAAGGTAAATCAATAAAGAATGGTTGTAAACATCAAATGTCTCTTAAAACCCACATAATATGTTGTCTGTTCAAGTTCAATGGTAAAATACTATCATAACCAAATTCAAATTTTCAAATTCAAATTCAAAATCATTTATTCATGTAGGTATCAATGATACACTTATGCACGTCAAACATTTTTTTGAATTTACCCCCGTTTCGTAAAGGTGCTTTAATATGGAGGAGAAGAGAGGGGAAAGAAACTCTCCCGCATATCTTTTTAAACAAATAGTAGTTATAATAAGACCTCTACCAATATAATAGCTCCTCTAATACCTCTACCAAGACCAATATAATAAGACCTGTCATTACCTGCGTGACATGGTCGCTGCCGGGTCTAAACTCGCTGGACTTCACCCGGTCGTATATCCCGGCCAGCATGTCGCGGTCTATGTCGCCGCAGTCGTCGATCCCTCGCAGGTTGCGGACGAAGTCGTCCAGCGACATCCGCGCTTCTGGCTTCAAGTTCGGCGTGTGGAGGTCCGTGTTCAACATTATTATCGCGAAAGCTAGCACGAATATCTGAAAAAAAAACATAATAATAATATATTAATTAGTTTAGTCCTCAAATGCAAAAAGGATTGAAGAATAGATACGAGTACATAATAGATTACAACAGGATTTAATACGAATTTACAGTTCTATTCGTCTCAGTTAAATACGTAAAGAACTTCGAATTAAATGAAAAACAAAACTAAATTTGAAAAACAAAATGTTACTTTTACATTGCAATTCTCTTGAATTCAAATTGTTGGTTTCGTGGGATTTTAAAGTATAACCACTAACCGACACACAAAATGATAAAAGATAAAGACAAAAATTATATAATCTCAACCAACCAACAGTTATTTACACTACAAAACCATCCAACAATGTTTATAAATTCACACTAGGATTACTAAGACGTGTATGTCATAGACATACATATAAATTCAGACCCATATTACAATCCCCATTATAATTTTTGTTTACCCTAAAATCGAATCCAGGACCCAATAAAACTAACTAACATGGTAACTAACACACACTCTAACACACTCATACTACTACCCCGCACTAGGATTCCCTGTGTCGCGGGTGGCATGGACAACACTAATAACACATCACTAACACCCATGACTCGAGAACAAACATTTATCTGTCACATAAATATCGAACCCGGGATCCCTCGCTTCTCAGGCAGGGTCGCTACCAACTAGGCTACGGGGTCGTCGCGTAACTATGCGTTATAAAGTTGATAGTATATTTTGCGTACCGTATCCTGCGTCCGGAGTCGTTGCACGAAGTCAGTATTGCACACACAATAGCGACGCGCAAACGCCTCCACCAGTCTCTCAATCTTCTGCGCCTCGCCCGGCAGTCGGAAGTGTGCCTGGTAACGACGCAGAGCCACGTCCACCGCCATGCCAGATAGATCTAGCTCGTTTACGAAACATCTGCAAGGTTATAGGTTAGGTTAAGTTAAGTTGTCTATTTATCTCAAAGAAAGGCTATAAGGTAAGGTGGGGTAAGACTAACACTGTCTATTATCTCGATACGTATATCTTAAATACGAAATTCTTCCAGTCTGTAAAATAGAACAAACGTTAATGTTCTCGGCTAAATAACACACATGTCGTTTCTTCAAGTGCATATCGAGATAATAGACAGTGTTAGTCTTGCCCCGTGTGTTAGTCTCACCCCACCTTACCTTACTTATTTCTAAGTAGTTTATTGCATTTTATCTCTTTCAATGCTCGTGCAGCCTACCACTTTTTTATTCTATATATCGTATCCTCTCCCTAAAGGTAGTCTGGAAGAGATCACTTATAGCGATAAGACCGCCTTTTGTACAGTCACGAGCAAAAATATCTGACCCCCCCTAGGCGTCATAAATATGTGACCCCCTTTAGAAAACTAACTTCCCGGTGTCCGATTCAGCTGAAATTTTGTATGCATATATTAATAGGATAAAACTACAATATTATTAAGAAAATAAGCTGATCTGATGATGGAGACCGAAGGTGGCCACAGGAACTCCTTTAGCAAATCACACAACCCCATCAAAAATGAACTTGTTTTATTCGTTAAGGCAAGGACAATATTTCTAGACGATTTTCAGGGCTTGTTAAAACAGTACTTTTGGAAGGTCGGAACTCCTTACGGCCGTATCAGCAAGCTCTGAACATCATCTAGAAATATTGTCCTTGCCAAGACAAATTAAACGAGTCTAATTTCGATGGGGTTGTGTGGTTTTCTTAAGGAGTTCCTATGGACACCTTCGGTCTCCATCATCAGATCAGCTTAATTTCAAAATAGTATTGTAGTTTTATCTATTAATATGCATCCAAAATTTCAGCTCAATCGAAAACCGGGAAGTTGGTTTTCAGGGGGGGTCAGATATTTATGCTCGTGACTGTACATGCGACTTACTCGTCGATTGTAATAACTGTTACTTACCTGTTATAATTTCTGTACTGTACAACAAAAAGTATTCTATTCTAAAGACTGCGGAAAGGGAGTGAGAAACAAATTGACACCTCCCAATCCATAGACGGACAGTGGGATTAAGAAAGCTTATCAAGGGCAAATCATTTCCTTCTTGAATTTGACTTGGACGGTGGATACGGGGGTATTGACTGTCAGTTTTCATATCTGAAGTGACATTATGTCAGATCGTAAAAAGAAGAAAAAAAATTGACCGCACTTTTTTGTTCTGAACACTAAGTCTGTTATATTTTTTGGTGTGACCTAATAAGAAATACTTACTCCAACACAGCCATATTGAAGGGGTTCTGCAGATTCCCCAGATATTCTCCAATCATCTGTTTACTGAGCCCCTTCCTCGTGATGAGGAACCTGGCGACTCCTCGTGGAGAATTCTCCAGAAATCCTCTGGCGATGAGGTATGCTATTCCCCGTTCTGGTTTCTTGTTGAATAGGTTTAGACCTACTCGATATTGGCGTTTGCGGACTGTTTCTGATACCTGGTAAAAACAAAATCATTTTTGTGTGTATGTATGTATGTGTAAGTAAGGGGAAGCGTATTTTGGGGGGAAGGTATTTGTGACAAAATCTCATCATATAAATCAGTTTTATGCGTGTAACTTGCTTATGTAGTTTACATGAAGAATTGCAAGAAACTTAATTTTATATAACAGTACTAGTAGATCGAGCAGAGGTTATTCTGCAACATATATTGTCTTCTATAGATTAGTTGATTTTTTTGACACATTAGGTACCCCCTACTTTTCATGTAATTTTCCTAGCATAGCAACCATATTAGAAAACTTTTACTACGACGGTGCTTCATTAATAACTTAGCTGGTACCTTAAAGTATCTCGACAACGACGAGTACCACCTACCAAGTTCAACAGTGACCAGTTATACACATGCCTACTAATATTATAAATGCGAAAGTAACTCTGTCTGTCTGTTACGTTTTCATGCCTAAACCACTGTACCGATTTTGATGTTTAGTATGAAGATAGAACTGAACTTGGGAAAGGTCATAGGATACTTTTTATCGCGAAAAAGTCGCGGGATATAACCGAATTCCACGCGGACGAAGCCGCAGGCGGAAAACTATACTCTTTAAAAACATGACGCTACTTCTAGTGTCAACGGGTAATAGCTTAGAAATCTACCTTTAGAGGTTGTTGATGTGAATGCGGGTGATGTTCATGCTGCGGTCGACAACAGTTGGCGGGGGGCGGGGCCTCGTAGTAGGGCGGGGCTTCCTGTCTCTTCCACACCGCGAACCGTTCACCTTCGTACAGAGTACCTGACGCTGTGCGTGCGTGTTGCTGGAATTGACTCTCTTGGATATGAATGTGGGGTTCCTAGGAATGAAAATGACCTTAGTTTATGACTATATGTATCTATGACTTTATTAATAGCTTTAACAGCTCTTTTGTGCAACACAAAGATTTGCTGTATACCCGGCAGCTTTAGTCCATAGCAAGATTCTATACGACATTACACTAATGGTAATGAGCAAAATAAGCAATGCTGGGATATTATACGTTTCAATCACATATTACGTATAATTTACTATGAGTGAAATAATGGGACTGAAATGTCATTCGCTACTATATGCGAATCTTTTCAATACTGGCTTTTATAAATGTTTAAGAGAGATGTCAAAAAATGACTTTAAAAATATTTTGAATATCAACGAATTAGTAGTATCTATGCAAGTTTAATCGAATATTCGCAAAGACGTGTAAAAGAATCCGTACTCAAACCATTAAACGAGACAAGGTGAAATCAACCCAAAGTCAATATACACAAAGTGTATTTTCTACTAACCGGCGCTCTGGGCTGATAGGGCTGATGGTAGTGGTGCCGATGTTCTTGCGAGGACGACGACGACGAAGACTGCACCGAGGACATTGACCCTCCTCGCACCACTGTACCGCCGCATTCTGCTCTACGTAACGATACTGGGCTTTCGGCACTGAAAGAAAATAATATTTAATACTTAGATATGTTTTCTATCAGTTTCAGTCGTATAAGGAGCTATAATCATCTTTAATTGGGACTTCTCTATAATAAAGTGATAGTTAAAATGTTATTTAGTGGCAGTGGTGGGATGCAAACTTACTCCTAAAGAAGTGATCTTTTAAACTTAATCCAAAACCCAACAGACTCCTGTTATGGTCTCAGCCCATTAATAACCTCTGAACATTGGACTCTCCATACTACTGAGAAGCTAGAACATACTACACCATGCTGTTTCAATGAGGATTACTGGGACGGTGTAATTGAAGTAACAGAACCTTTGCAGTAAATCTTATTAAAACAACGAACGAGAATTACGCAGTAGGATTTTACTGTACTATATTTCACCCTCCTATCTAGTTAAAGGCTCTAAAATTGACCGTCCAATTCCCATTCCTTTCCTTTCTGCATAACAAACCTTTAGTGATGTCTACCTCTATAGTATCCATAAAAAAATTAGAAAAATGTTTAATATCATAAACCTACTTGAGTGTTATACTGCTGGTGCGTTTCGGTACTTCCGGCGGCAATCTTCGCGCGTTTGCTGCTTGTATTGCTGCAAGTTGCTGCTGCTGCCGCGCTGTCGGCGATGACAGAGGTTTACCGCCAGATGACAGCAGGTTACCGTATATTGGACCTGGAAAATATGATCAATCAGTCATAAACACGAAGAGTTTAGCAAGTATAGTAGTAACATAATAATATGGTTAAAGATATTTGTTTCTCAAAAAGACAAATGTCACTTACATGAAAACAATGTGAATATATAAATTAATTAACATCTAATTGGCCGTCCTTACGTACAGTTTTAGAAACCAGAATGTTACCTATAAGGACCTTTTTGACTTTCTGGGGCCGGTACAGTGTCCTAAATCTAACATATAAAATCTTATATAACTTACTATATATGGTGTATACTAAACGAATACTTTTGATCATAATATGAGAATTTATAAACTTATATCTGATGTCGCAAGTGATGCCTGCTTTAATATCGACCACTTCTATGTCCCATGCACACGTCCTACTAGATCAAATTCGTTTGTTTCTCTGTTCATTTGTCAGCTACATACATAACAACGTGAACAAGGGACATACAATAATAAAAAAATATATCAGAATTACATACCAGTATTATTGAGTAACTGGTGGTTGTGTAGAGATTCATTGTGAGAAGATGACGTGGAGATGTTCGTTACTGATCCGCTTACGGAACAGCTGCACACCTGGAACAAGTTACGTATTGTTTTGAAAACATTTATTGAAATATCGACTTTATTACCTTCCGAAAAAGTCACAATTAGCTTGATCGCAAAACAGCTTATGTAAGTGATGTAAATGTATGGACGATACTTGATCATTAAATATAGTATAGATTGTTTTTAGAGACTGTATGATGGCAAGTAATTTTCAATAAACAAATAGAAAAGAATGATCTCTATTTCCATCACATAAAACTTAAAATAAAATCGTTTTCAACAATGAGACACAAATTTAGTCCAATCAAAACCAATCAATCTCAATTTAATTACACGATTTTAAAAGGCCATAACCTAAAACGAAAAAATAAATAAAAAAAAGAATCAAACAAACAAAAACCTACTCTAGACACTTCATATTTCACCCCAGATCCTCGCCACACTTTAACACTGGTCATTTTATCCAAAAACAAAACATTTCTACTACGTATTATTTTCTTCAACAATTTCCTAGTTTCGTGACGTTCCATAGCCGAATTATTATCACGTTGTGACATTCCAACGTCACTCTGTACACTGATAAGAGAATGATTACATTTTACGTCTTAGATACAGCAAAATTGTTTGTTTTAATTTTGCAGAACCATTTCCTGTTATCGTTAACGTTAAAGTATGAATTATCACGTTTTTACTAATTGGTTAATTAATTATAATTCCACTGGGATAATTGTTTATCTAATTATTTTAATACTGTTTTGAATATTTGGGCCATAATGCATCATAAAGAGATAAAATAATTATTTCATAACACAGAATTCAAATAATAAATATTAGTACAGTAACAAGTCGAATGTCCACTAAAAATGCATTAAAAATATTAAAATAAAGGATTAATTTGGATGTAAGGAAGTAAGCGTAAATCAAAAATCCCTTATAAATAAGTCCATTACGTATGAAACAAAAACACAAACATATTTCCGTTACAAAGAAGATTTTTTTTTAAGTTTTATAATAAATAGTTAAATAATGAGCTTTTCACACAAACATTAGGAACATACTACTATTATCATAAAGTAGTGGTTCCTAACCTTTTCAATACCCGTGTGACCTGTGAGGAAAACTGATTTTACCCCATCTTAAAAATGTTGTCTAAACAAACACTACAAGTAACTTATTTATATTTTTTATTTTACGATCCCAATAATTAGGTCCTTCATCACCCGCGTAAAATAGCTGATTTACCCCAGCAAGGGTAATTACCCCCACGTTAGGTAAGGTCATAAAGTGATATAGTAACTTACCCCACTATCGGCGTCACCTCGATGATGATGAGGCATCTCTGCAGCCATCATGTGGATCTGATGAGCTGACTGCTGGACCCTTGCTACCATTGCTTCAACTTCGTTTTGGGTATCCATTTGTAGGTGATTACTGAAAGAAATATAACAACGGTATACGACACTTTCATAGCAGCACGGTAGGAATTTCTGTATCTTAGGTGACATAAAAATCACTAGTAGACAAAGGACACACAAGCAGACTGAGAACGGAAATTTAAATTTGTTTTTAAAATTTCTGCATCGCTGGGAATCGAACCCAGGACTCTTTCCATAGCGGCTTTGTAAACGTTGCGCTATATGGGTCATCCTTTTTCTTAGTGGCCAATGACAAAAAGTAGACTTAATTCACCTAAAATCAATAGGTGAATTAAGTCCACTTTTTGTGACCAAGGTGAATTACCTTAGGTGCTTTAAGTCTACTTCACCGATCACCATTCATTGATCACGTTAGTTAGTATTTTGTTGTAGTAAAGAACTATTTTGTTATTGTATTTGTGTCCTTATAACAATTATTTTTAACATTATTGCATTTTGTAATTTGATTTTTTCCGTCCATAGTAATCAAACTTCAAAAACATAAATTTCTTCAATAATACTTTGACCCCGATTTCAAGAGTAAAAGCGCGGATAACTAACGACTTCATTATTTTTAATAATTATGATGACAAAATATAATTATGTTTTGTAGACAAAAAAATGTATGTTTTGCATAACCTAATAACACAATAATACCACACCAATATGCACATGTTTTTATTACAATTTCACAAAAACCATTTACATAGTTTTTATGAATTCGAACATACTGACAGACAATTTAATTTTATGACGATCCCGTGGCCTAGTTGGTAGAGAACCTGCCTGCAAAACGAGGGGTCCCAGGTTCGATTCCCGGCCGGGGCAGATATTTAATTTATGTGACAGATAACTGTTTGTTATCAGGTCATGGGTGTTAGTGATGTGTTATTAGTGTTGTCCAAGCCACCCGCGACTCAGGGAATCCTACTGCAGGGGTATGAGTGTGTTAGCGTTTATTTATACTAGCGACATTTGTTATAAGGGTGGTACTACACTACACTCACTTCATGTCGATGTCATGTCGCTCTCGGAGTGACATAGATCGCATTGGTCTAGTGAGGGCGAGTACCTTCTCAGCAGAGCCCGGACTTTTCTGTAGCAGGGTATTTGCGTATATGTCGTTGCCTGAAAAAAAAAATAAAAAAAAATCTTAAAATCAATCAATATCGAAATAAGAATATGTGGATGCTGTATGTAAAAATATTCGTGTTTCCTATTGAGTTCAAAAACTATTTAAAATTCTGAAAAAAATTGGAAAACTAAGATACAAATATAATGTATATTTTTTTATATATTTTTCGTATGTTTTGAGAAATAAGTAATGAATGTAAATTAAATTACAAAACAAATTAAAGTATATTTGTTTAACAGTATAGTTTTAAGAACAAGTTAATTTAATTTGGGTTATTCTTTCCAAGAATAACTGATAAATAATGAGGAAAATGTAACCTACACAATGAATGATATTATCCTACAATAACAATAGAACGAGCCGTTATCTACCATTGAATTAAAACACAAAAAATATGCAAATTTTTACCAAAACAATAATGCTCAACTTTATTTATCGTCGATTCATAATTAACCCACATCTGAGGTCGAATAACAGATTACACTGACATAAATATTTTATTAAGATACAAAGCATCCAACCTTTGGCTCTTGATAAATAAATATATCAAAAGTTTGTAAAACAATGCAAATGTGCCTAATTAAACTCATACATAAGCTTAATGCATCTAAAGTCATAGTCAGTGCTGGCTAAGTTTGTATAGCTCATAGCATGGCGGCTTGCGTCGATCCTAAGTGATCGTCAAAGTTAGGCAACTTCGACCGCAATTAGAAAAAGGTGAACGTTATTGTGAAATATTTTTGTTCGCTTTCGATCTTCGGAGGGCACCTTAAGCCTTCGGTCCCTGTTATTATCAGTACAGTAATTTTAAAAACCATGTAAGAGTCAAATTTGTAATGTGTTTGTTGTCCTAGATTAAAAGATTTTGGCTTTTGGACACCTATTGTTATTAGGCTTAAACTACATATTACCATATTCAAATTCGAATTTAAATTCAGAATCATTTATTCATAAATATGTATCAAAGATACATTTATGCACGTCATTTTTTTAATCTACTCCCACTTCGTAAGGTGCTTTGACATGAAGGAGAAGAAGCGGGGAAAGAAACTCCCCCGCACATCTTTAAAAAAAATAATAATAACAATGATACAATAGACGTTTTACAAAAAAAAATCTAACCTAAACGGAACAGGATGCCGAACTACTCATATCCAAGCATTATCTTTGTCATTAATATATTCCTCTACATATATGTGCATCACATACCATTGACAAGTTGCAAATGATCTCCTTCCTGCAGCGTTCTTCGTGCGTTGGAGTCAGCCGCCTTTGCCATCGCTGTGATGGCACTAAACTTCTTCAACAGCTGTCGACGTCTAAACGCCCTCTGAATGGTCACAGCTGCTCTTCTCGCTCTGAGACCTCCGTATCTCCTCTCCAGTATTTCAACTTGCTTGTCGAGAAGATCTTGAGACATCTCATAACGACTGGAACGATGAAATTCACGTAAAGAATGGTGCTATAAATATCATTCAATCAGACCTCCTAAATTTGACGATGAATTGTAAAGGCATACCTCCGAGAACTAATATAAACGTTGATGAAAATACGACAAACTTTTAAAATTAGAATATTGCTTTTACTATAACGGTACACTTTCATGATTTAGATGTAATTCAGAATTCAACACTAAAATCACTTTGTACACAACTTCGCGTATAGAAACCATAATCGTTTATGGTGCATAACATACGTGATGTTATTGAGGTAGTAATCTAATTTACAGACATCAGAATATACACGTGGAAAGTAAGTACCAATACATTCATTGAACAATTCTGCCATGATAATATTTTCCTCCTACATAACGTATATATATTTAGCACTGTTTTGTATCAGTAAAAAATAACTGATTTCAACTGTCGTAGTTAAATCAAACTCATTGGCAAACAGAACAGTATCTCTGGTGTAAGTCAGGTTTTAACCATTTGAGTAAGACAAACTATTCCCCCGTGTAAACAGAAAACTGCTTAGCAATACAAGCTAGAATTCGCTGCACTCACTGAAGCCTGACTTAGAAAATTTATGCACGACATTAAACAACATGCCAGATACACCGTCTGTCTCTTTGTCATTCCTTTACTGTTGGTGTACATTGATTTATATTCTATCCTCCGGGGTTTCGTATACGAATGTTAGCTTCAGACTTTTATGGTGATTTTGACTCCATAATTCAGTAGCCGATTTCAACAACGTTTATATCTCTAGAGGTTTCATCAGTGAAGAGTATCCTATTACTTGTCTAAATAGTCGTAACTTTGTACTGTAAATGTTTTGTAGTGAATATTTCGCTAAATACAAGACTATTAAACTTAGCGAGGCTTTTAAAGAAGATTATATTCAATATGTTTATGGTCTAATAATAGTTGAAATAATAGAAGCTGAAGCTTAAAGTATCTTTAAAGTTTTCCAATTTACTGTCGCAAACAAAGCTCTCTATCACAAAGTATTAATGCTGACAAAATGAAAGAAATATTGTTGAAGTTTTCGAGAAACAAGGAAAGGAACTATCTAAAGTATCTTTACTTGAATTTATAACAGTTTATCTTAAACAAGATTTGTAACAAGAGTAAATTGAGTAAATTTGGTTTAGTGAGGTGAGAGTACATGCGATTCTAAGCGTAAACTCAGATTATAATGTATTTAATGCACTGATATTTTAGAAGTCACAGGTGTGTTAGTATCATGAACGCAAAAAGCCGAAAATGAGAGAAACATTGGATTTAGGATTCGTGTTTTGGAAACATAATTCACTTATCAATAACTTTATAAAGTCAAAGATATAGAATTGTGTTTTAAAGTTTATTAATTACGTTACCAAAGATCTTAATATTCATGCCCTAATAGGTTAGGAGAATTGTATCACTGATTTTGGAAAGGATGATTATAATATGACCAATGCAATTAGTGTCTATCATACAAGCCTTGTTTAGGAAAGTGTAAGAGTAGAGGCATATGAAATTACTTCTGAATCGATAAGGAAGTCAAGTGTTATCTAGGTAATGGTATCACATCACAAGGCATTCCGAGGTTTAACCGACGTACCCTCTAGTCAACTTGCCCCGTTTTTGGGGCAAAGTCGGGTCTTTTTGTGTTATCCCAGTTGTGCCAATGAGCCCAACGTCTGTGCCACGCCTAAGAAAGGAATTAAAATTGTAACAGAAGAAAACATAGAAACATCACCATGAGTAATAATACTACAAACGCTTACTATAGTTCGTCGTCAGTTTAGATCAAATAGTAAGATTAAACAAAGACGCTTGTTTCAACTGCATACATTGATGACAATCATTATTCACACTATGTATTCACACTAGAATTTTAAACAAAGGAGCGAAACGTGATTGTATTCTGCAACATCATTTTGATTCATTTACGATTTCGATCGCATACGTTTTTTGTCACGATAACTGATAGATTACGAGCAATTAAAAACTCATTAACGGTTCGATTCAAGACTCGTAAAGGTTTTTTTTAAAGCAATATTTATCTCGCGATCGTCATCAATGTTTCATTTATCTTTAACATCGCAGATAATCACATGAAAGTGTACAATTTGATCTGTTCCATAACACATATTAATTTAAATTCGTTCTGCTACGAGTAAAGTAAGATACTTTATACACTATCGTTACATCTACATACTTCAACGATTGACCTCATCACAGGAGTTTGCTGCAAAACTTAAATAAAAAAATTTACAAGAACATTATTAGATCTCCTACAAATCCTAGTATTAATTTTTCTTTAACTTCAAAATTTTCTCTGGAACATAATTTGTACAATACGGTTTATCTCCCTGTTTATCAAGGTTACTAACTAAACTCAATTCATCATCATCAACCACATCATCGCCTTCATCATCATCATCATCATCACCTGTTGGTATGCACGGCGAGCCCGAAGCCCTCTGGCGGTGCGGCGATGTAAAGCGGAGGCGCGGGCTCCGCCCCGCCAGGACACAGACCCGCGCCCGTTGACGCGTTCGACGCCGATGAGCATGACGAGTTTGAGTGGTTTAGTGCTGGAATAGATAATTCTAATTTAGATTAAAACCAAGAAGAAAGTAATTAGGGTGATGCTCAAGAATTACTACTTACATGAGCATCAAGGACTAAAGATAAAATAGATAGATGAGAATTTGAATATATTTGTCGGCAAGGGAAGAGGAGGAGTTTAGTAATTGTTAATATGACGTCATGATTTAATGAGCCTTAATTAGAATTTGCAAAACTGCTACTTATTTCAATTAGGTACCAATTGGTCGTTATCTAACTTCTCGAGAATATTATGAAGACAATGAAATTTGACAAAATAAACGATATTTAAACGTCGTTTATAATAAAGGATGTTCGATTCAAATTTAAAACATAACCGAACAGGAGCAGTTTTAATAGAGGTCAATCAAATATCCAACGCCTCTTAAGAGCATGAAACTGCTATGCTTTAGCTAATAACGACTCCAAAATCTTGACGAACCGCAAAATCTGATGTTATGATCTTGGGCGTAACAATGTAGTAGATGGCGCGTAGGACTCTGCAGTACATAAATACTGAAATAATGTATATTAAGAAAAAAAAAGTAAAATAACGTAATTCGTAGAAACGTAAAGGTAATCCAATAACAAAGATTCACATCAGTATTTAAACTCATATAATATCTTTAGCCATATTTATGATGCAATAAAGCATATTACTGAATAACACCCAAAAAATATCAAATAGCAATAAATCTAAATTAATCACTAAGACCTAATTTACGATATGTTTCCAAATTCTCCGATAACACGCGGTAGAACATCCATTATCCTAACATTCTCGACGTCAAGTTTAATGCTGAACTGGGGAATTTGCAAATTAATGGAACTGCTACGAAACTTAACTTATTAATGACATCGACACCCGTACGGCATAGTGGTTTAAAAGCTGCTAGATTCAATTCGCAGAAATCAGAACTTTTGATTTTAAATACAAAATCTTCTTGGTTTAGATGATTGTCTTAAGCATCCCAGTGACAAGAGGACGAGTATAACAGCCCTGAACTAGCTGATATTGAGCTTGTTAAAGACGATAAACTATTGTTTTACAAGCAAATGTTAGTAGGTGATATTCTGTCAACTACAATGTGTGACAACGAAACTTCAGCTAATATTTCTAGAGGACTTTATAAAGGAACAGGTTTCCTATTTGACGACTTTTTGTTTAAATGCAATAGTTAGAAAGATTATTAAAATCGGTCCACTAACGACGGAGTAATTGATGTACATACATAAAAAAATATATGTATATACCGGCCGAATTGAGAACCTCCTCTTTTTTTTAGAAGTCGGTTAGCAAAATAAAGTAAATTTATTGAATGTTTGCGACATCAGAGACACAAACAAAACCTTCATAAATGGACCAGCAGTTATCGCACGTTCACAAACAAAACACTTGAAACTTTCTTACAAGCAAGGTCCAAGGTTTCCAAGGTCAATCGAAAGTTTTATCTTGTTTGTGAATGGTGAATAATAATTTCAAAAGCTTATTAAAGTTGTATTAACAAGTTTTACTCATAAAGTCGAGTCTGTAGGTACAATAAACATATTTTATTTTATAGTAGAAAATAATTTATCAGTAATTACCATTTAAGTAGTCTGGGGACCTGGCGCGTCATTTGTTTATTCCTAATTGTAACCCCATACTAAACTAGCATACCGTGTTATGGGTACCATAGACGACTAGAGTATATTTGTAGACATTCGGTTATTCTTTCCCACTTTTATCTCCACAACTTTTAAACGCTTCAACCGAATTTCATCAAATATTAAAAACTACTAACTGACTAAAAACACTCGCAGATAAGTCACCTTTAATATAAAAAAAATTAAATCGCATCACGCATTCGGGAGCTACGGTGCCACAGACAGACGCCCACAGACACGTCAAACTTATAACACCCTTCTTTTTGGATCGGGGGTTAAAAAGCTACAAGTACCTACTCGTAACGTGTAGTCTCGCAACTCATTACCAACTTCAGGGTTCTGGCATCATAAACATTTCCGTCAAGCTACTAGATACGCTAATCTACAAGTACTCATAACTCTCAACTCACCAGGCAGCGGTCGGTGGACAGCAGTGACATAACGATTGCCTTCCATGTACCCCCGGTCCGGCTCGGCGTTGTGGGCATGGTGCCCGCTGTGGATGCTGTGCTGGTGCGAGTAGAACCCATCCGGGGGGTGCAACGCCACGCCGCCACCGCCTTCCTCCTCATCCACTTTCTGCGAGAAGCTGTTGACAAAAATGGTCCTGTTAATGACAACTTCATCACTCATCTCCTACTCTTATATAGTATGCCTTAACACAGTGGTCGGCAAAGTGCGTCTCCGATGCCGAATCTGGCTCTTTGGCTTTGGTAGAAATATCCACATCTAATATATTTTCATTTAAAAAAATATATAACATTTTGGTTTTTTTTTAGCTAAGATTTATTACTTATTGGAATAAAAGGACATTTGGAAACCATTTTTTTAATGTTTTTGTTCATATTTGATTTGGCTAATAAGTTTGCCGATGACTGCCTTAACACATCAAAGTAAACTTGATTTGGTATTAACTAACACCCGTAAAAATTTTCGCGCATGTTGCTTCGAGTAGCATAAACATTTTTAGCACTTGGATTAGCCACTAACCCTTCTGCTATTAACCAATTCGCACTGGTTTAATATAGTGGAGTATGCTCTAAGGTCTCCTTAGGAATGAAAAGAGCTCTGTGTCTGAAATTAGGTTCTTGATGGGTAGAGTTTATAGGTAATTCTTTAGACCTCATGCATAAAGATATAGTTTCAAATAACAACATTAATACTACATTTGAAATTGCATTTATTCTCCAAGTTTATTCACTGTAGGCAGCCACATGTTTAAAATGTAGGATATATTCCAAGTATTCGAACCACGCTATACCATTTCAAATTCAAACGAATCGAAACGAATCCCGCAACGAAGATTGAATTCGCTGAAAATAGAATCTGATCTAGTTAAATACACGAAAACCTGTTTCTCGATAGGATTGAAAGATAATATTTGTGTTAAATTTTCTCTTCCCATTTATTCCCACGACCCAAATCTGTGAGTAGTTCTATATGGAACAAAAAAAACATGACTCGCCGGGTATACTATACGATGTTTCGATACGACCTGATTACCCCGGGGGGACTTTCATATACAGTAACTCCCCCTCGCCTCGCTTCGGTAAACCTGCAATAAGGTACAGTACCTACATATTCGCAGCCTAAACTTTGCTACTTATTTATTAGACAACATATTTGTTGTTTACTAAATTAGAATTATATTTATTTACTGTAACATTTACATAACACATTTTCACTCCATATTTTTATTCGAGACGAAACGTGTCCTAGGAACAGACGCATAATATATGCTAAATATCTTTTTCAGTAATTCGCGCGTCATACCTGAGTCAACAGACAGACAGTAATAAAAAAAGTTTTAATATCTACTGTAAAGTCTACCTTAAGAAACTATGAAATGGACATATTTGACACAGTTACAGTTTTATTATTAGTACGTAGATTCCAAAGGAAAATGCGAACGTTTGAGACGTAGCGTTAGCTCAAATGTGGGTTAGGTCAACTGGCTTTCTCGCTCTAGGACCGCACTTAGAAGCTTTAAGTTTTGTAGCTTAGAGCTTAATAGCTGCGCTTTTGATGACATCCAAGCACAAAATACTGGCTGGAAAATTATTTTACTACCTTTGTTGAAAACAATTTTAATTTCCAGAATACAAAATATTTCAAGTGACAATGTTATTAAAGTAGAATTTTATTATGCAGATTCTTTTAAATATAAACGGAGAATAATGATATTTAAATTACTTTACCATAATTAATACGTAAAGTAATAATTGTGTATGATGATTATTATAATTGAGGAGTACTAAAAGTTACTTTTGATGTTGCTGTTAATCTGTCATTTGAACGACAGAGTAATATAATACCGTTTTTTTTATTTAACGTAGGTACCTATTACGTGACTAAGACCTTATAATGTTTCTTGGTAGGTATTCATAATAATCGGCAGCAATTGAAGGTGTCAGTTAGGAATGCAATTAATACTGAACAAAGTATTTAATACGTTTATCAGATAAAAACGTATAATGTTATTAATCCAAAGACATTTTAATAACATTTGTCACTACATTATTATTCATAATCATGATTATTATTTGTCTACGTGAGCAAAGGATTTTTTTATAAGTGCAACACACTCGTATAACTATCAATAGTAATTTATACTTTGAATGTTTTATGGTTTTAAGACAGCAAACGAGGTGACAGTGAAACCAACCCCTGCCGCCCATGGACATCGTTACGAACTTCGAGTAGGACTAAGGGGGACTGTTAGTTGGTTATTAGGTCCTGTTAGTAATAGATGTTATCATCTAATAACCATACTTGCTCTATGTCTTGTCTACACGATCGGCTATGTCTATTTGTATTTCAAATTAAAATACAATAAAATCAGAATTATGGTCAATTGTTAGTCCGCTAAGTTAGAGCTGATATCAGCTGAATTGGCGTTCCGGCATCTTAAACCCTCATTTCTTTTTTTATCTATCTTTCAATTTAACGGAAATCTCGGACATCCAAAAGTGTCCGGGATTTCCCGGACACGTCTGGAACTAGGACAAGTCCGAGTTTCCCCGGACGGATGGCAACCTTACACTAAATCGAAGTCCAGAGGGATTTATAACGTCTGGTTAAATTAATCTGTCTCGAACACAACCAGCTTGAACGAATTGAATTAATAGCTTCAGTAATAGCTTACTGTAATTAATTTAATTCAATAATTTCGGAAGTCCGAATATCGTAAGACGTATTTAATTATATCCGATTT
>LGAG01000019.1:116843-128784 GCA_001278395.1 Lerema accius
ATCGGAGCGTATAAGTAATACTGTTAGTGTTACATAAAGGAATACTAAGGCACGCGTTGGAATTATTTCAAAGTTACAATAAAACGTTCACACGTAGTCGTGAGTCGCGTGTGATAACTTTAAACACATAAAAAGGAAAGTATGAATTTCTTTACGATTCTCAAATAATCACGTGGCTAATTATGAAAAATAAAATAATACTTTCGTTTCTTTTGCATAAGTACGTCGCAGAGGTGTTTAAAGCGTAGACCTCATAGCATCACAAACGAACAAATAGATAACAATACACGATAATTTTATAGTGAATTTAGCTGCGGGTGACGTAACAAATTAATTTAATGACACAAATTAATTTTAGAAAATTATTACAGTTTTGTAATTACATCCACCTAAGTACGCGATGTTGCAGAGATCAATGCTCTTCTTAATTAATTTATTATTATTTTTTTGTTAAGAATACTATTCATTATTGTGAGAATGACTAGAGAAAACTAATTTTCATACTTTAATAAAAAATAAATGTAACATTTTAAAGAAAAGTATGCTTAGAACTTTGTCTACAAGTTACTTTAAAGTAAAAACCTTTTAACAGCATCTTTTAGCAGTAGATGTTTATTTAAAATTTCTAAGCTAACCTTTAGAAACTCAACTTTTACTAGCGCGTTTAGAACTTTAGAAAATTCTCTTTATTAAGTAATATTTTCGGAACTTGAAGTAAACTTAGAAGTTTCGCGACCTAGGAACTTAGTAACAGAACAAAGACTTAAGTCGAAACTAACATTAACGGGATTGGTAAAAGGTTTGACCATTCTCGATGTCTTACGACGTTCTATTAACTCCGAAATGAAAATAATAATATCTGCCCTAAAAACGAGAACGTAACCTTTGAAAGTCAACCTGCCTACACTATTTACAAGTATTCACTACACTACTTACTGACTTATAATACGTTTAAGAAATTAGTGATGCTATCAGTCAAAATCATCATTAAGTCTGAACTTCAAAGTTTTCATGTTATGATTTTTATTGGATTTTGAAGCTCTATCGAAAGCTTGGAGCGTTTCAATTACAGCAGTTTCGTTTCCCCACGTCGATATACAAAGGCATCAAAGACCTGAAACATCAAACTTGTTCCGTATCACCGAACGTCCTTCAACTTGTATCACACACGACAACAGGACACAACAACAAGAACAACAACAACAACAACTCAGCTATTGTCTCCTCTGTCACGCCGAGACTTCCACTAAAGCTAATTGAAGAACGCCTTTAGAAGTTCGAAACAAAAACAAAACAGGATGAAGTCAGTGACCTCTGAGTAAACAAGTAGGCAGCACACGGATACCCTATACGACTACCTCTATTACGGTAACGATTTAAATACGACGGCCAATGTTCGCTAATGATTTCCACACGAAAAGGTATTATCACTCCAACGCACTTTGCTGATAGACTTCTTCAAGTAGTAAAATTCATCTAGCTAGATAGACAAAATCCTCTCCTTCTCCTCGTCTTAACAATAGGGTAGGCCACTATAAATTTAAAGTGGTAAGTATACTCATCAACTCAAATCATCGTGATCTGGGAAATGAGTACCTAATGTCAATTTAACATATCTTATACTAAAAGAAGCTCCGAAATGTCATGTTCGAATTTGCCACGTAATAGTAAGCCTTGACATGCTGCTTACATGTCTTAGTTTAGGATGCCATAACCAGAATCTTGATCAGGGTGTTTTAGCACCAGCGACCTTCTTATACAAAAGGTGACCTATATGTCACAATGAATACTAAGCTGGACTCCCAAATCTTGAATTCGGTTGTCTCGGGGCAGAAAATGAAATTGAAAGTATAAACTTGGTTTTCTCTTCTAGATTCTGAATAGTTGTTCAGCTACATATTTCGTCTAATATATTTTGGCTGGTCCCTTGAAGTATCTTGATATAAGCACCACCTACCGAGTCCAACTATACCATACTCGGTCCCTCTAGAATACCTCAAATTTTTTTAATCAGTCCAGCCAGTTCAGTGACAAACACACCAACGCTAAAATTTTATATATGAAGATTATTCAAAGACACCATTTACAGGACGCTGCCACATTAACTTGTGTAACCCACGACCCCAAGCTCCCGGCTGAGGATCGTGTGCAAGTATTTAGCATCAAGAGAATATCAACGGATAGTCACGATCGCGTGTCTCTAGAAAGTCCGTGAAAACACACAGAGACTGTAATTTAAACGGTTCCCGATCCGGCCGATGTCGCCGATGTTAATATCTATGATTTGAGTAGAAACCAGCCGAGGGTTAATTGTTGTGCTGTTGTTATTGTTTTCACTAAAGGTAAAGACGGTAGATTAGGGAATAGAAATCTTTGTGTATAAAATATTAATAAAATGATTGTAACAATAAAAAATACGGCCCAAACGAAGCGTTTATACTATTGAGATTGTTGGTACGTGGTTGTATTCTGTTACACAAGATCTCATGTCTCAGATCTTTAAAACAAAATATTAAAGCTAACGAGTAAATTTAAAAATAAATATTTAATACAGCACAACGTAAGCCACGTACACGTTAGTAAGATTAATTTAATTACAATTCACTGAACTCAGAGGTAAAACGCTCATGAATAACTTTTAGTTGGTATTAACGATTTAGTAAAACCAACGCTTCATCCTCGAACTTCGCAACGTAGTTTAATTGGCGCGCACAACGAAAAGCCACTTTTACGTTTCGTTGCTCACTAGTTTCCTAGTTAGTTGAGTATCTACTCGTTTAATAATAAATTCGAATTCAAATTAAGTCATTTGCATATGTTTCTTTTACAGGTTTTTAATACTACATACGATTTATTATTGTCCACAACATTATGAAATCCGTCAAGCCTTTTAGAATCTAGAATAGTCTAGAGAGCGTGGCAAAGAAATGGTCAAACGTAGGTACATACATACATAAACTCGTAAAACACAGCAAGTCTTATGCGCTAAAAATTTTGAAGCCCTCGTTTAGCGTAAGCTTCAATAAAAGTGGGGAGACCAGAGGGGACTGATAAGTCATTGCAGTACGTAATGAGTAAAAAAATGTTTTGTTATTGCAATAGACATCAACCACAGTTCTACTAAAAGTATCTAAGTAAATAGAAAAAATATTGGTCGAGTAGACATCAAAAGTAAGAGTGAGCAAAATCGAAATTATTTCCGGAATGAAATTAGCCCAATTCACTGATTCCGCTCGCAGCAACAAAAGCACGTTTAACGGCACTTTTCACTGGAACCACAAAACCGCCAAATCAGCACTTCATTCACAAACTTCAAATTCACAATACAGCTTAATTGGCGGGGATAACAAAAATCAGTACGTTTTAACGCCTATCCTCTTTTGTCTGTCATGTTACATGTTTTTTTCTACAGCGTTTGTTATAGCTTTACCTTTTTATTAAACAGAACAATATTACAAGTTTATGTAAAGATTATTTAATATTAAATCTATACATGAAGAATTCTACTTTTGGTACCGTTATAGAAATAAAACAGGCACTTACAATTTTAGGATTTGACATGGTAAAATAACTTCGTTGATTTTTTTAGAGAAAAACCAAAATATACATAAAACTTCCATGGCAACTAGTAATGAGAAATACAATACAAGAAAACAAAGAAAGGCACGGTAATTAATATCCGAGTGAGATCGAGTGGATGTTGGGGCAGTAAACGCATCTGTTAATAACGTTGAAGAGAACACGTATTATCATCAATCAACGGCTCCATGAAATGGAGCAATATAAACGTCTCAAGACTACTTGAAATACGCTGCAATTATCTCCATAATTGTTTTTCTACTTATTCACAATGAACATATAGGATTAATTCCAGACTAAAATGAAGTTAAATATGATCAAAAAAATATAAGGACAAAGTTTCAATCATAAAGAAGCAAAACAACGTGACAATAATACCAATAATTATTAAACAAAAAAAACGCGTCCTACAAAATTCAAGTAAGCAGGATAACATAATAACGAATTATGAGAAACAAAAATACCAGTAAACTCACTGCAATTGTAACCTAGTTAACGAATCGATTCATACACGAGAAGTTATGTAAAACATTCACAATCTATCGAAAGAGAACAAATGTAAACGTGCCAATATAAAAGTTTTATGCAGCAGAGAATGCTGTAGCGAAAATCCGTTTTGAGCGAATCTAATTAAATCAAAGTGTTCGGAGCTATTGTTTACAGAGTATTATAAGCGGTATTTTTACACAGATTTATTTACGTCTCGCAACAAAGAACGTTTCGCAAACATTAACAAAACAATAAGTTTTTATTACACGCTTAATTCTCTCACTAAACCTTCCTAATTAATACGTACCATACAGTCTAAGCTGGAGCGGTGCCAGAAGAGTGCCTTGCGGAACCCCTGGTTTAGTAAAATAGTAAAAATTTTCCAGTTTCTGCCTCTAATGACTTTGAAATGTTTAAATATTTTTGAACTTGGAATAATATAAAATGTATCGGAACAGTAAACAATGAAAATCTTTGATAAATTCAATTTACAATGTCAACTGTAGTTTGGCTACGAATACGGTCCACTTTAAATCAAGAACAAATATTTCGTTAGAACAATGAATTTCCAAAACAAATATTTATAGAACCTGTCCCCGATATTGGGCACGTTTTCGGTTCAGCTAATTTGTCAAAAGCTCTACTGCCCCAATTTCAATGCCGTTGACAACAAGTTGAAAAACATTGTTAAATTCAACAAAAGCTTAACTGTGTTCTCTTATCAAAAATATGCTTAATTAAGGGGAATAGCTGCGTACCTACGCGGCAATACTTTAAGTGGAGTTCCTGTCAAATGGGGTACATCTCCTCCATTGTTGATGTAGGGGTTGGGTGCCTTCCATTCAGTTGCGCAGAGTTGATTAATACGCTTGAATGCAGCTCGTTGCAGGGTTGACCCAGTTTGGAGGAAAAATAGTCGGTTATTAAACTGGGTAGCCTCTGTGAGAGTGCGCGGTTCGACTAAATGGGTTGCGGCTTTCATTTTTTAACGATTTCTCTCTGTGGTCTTCGATAGTTTAGTGGTGACTAGCAGTACCATCCTCTGTGTCTACAATGTTCTAAAGATTTTGTAATTTACAATATACAGCACTATCAGTTTCAAATGTTTCACTAAGTGTCAAAATTTATTAGAATTTTCTAAAATCAATTATCAATGAAATGGCTTTTGGAAACGTTAATTACTTATGGAGATAAACAGACGTCAAATAAGATTGCTACAATCTCCAAAACAGAACCGAGGCCAATATATTTTTCATAATTCGTATTTAATTTTGTCAATCAAATCTGCATTACCTAAATCAAAATTCAAAACATTATTGATATTATTTCTAATACTTTACCTAAACATAAATCGTGTTTCCAACGCCATATAAATATGCATAAGAGTAGGCAATGTGCAAGGTTAAATCGATTTAGTATTGATTTAATTTACCGTAAATTTAATTATAAAAACTGGTTTGGCCTAAAATAGCCTCGAATTATTTGTGTGTCGCGGCCAAAGGACACACTTGCGAAAGACTTATGATTCTGGTAGCCTTGACCTGTCTTGCTGCGAGAAGCGACCCGTATAGGACCAGTATAGCTTTTTCGCATATATTATTTATATTTAAATTTATCAACTTAAGCCTAACACATAAAACAATCTTAAGATTATGTTATCTACATTAAATCCGTTCCATATAAATAGAATTTTAAACAATTTAACAAGTACGTGTCTAGTATTTGTAAAACCCAACACAAAATCAACAACTTTACAAAAATCCATTAGTTACGCTACCGGTTGCGATTTATCTGGCAATGATCCAGGTACTCCAGGATCTAGTTCAGGCTGCAGTGCAGTTTAAAGAGGTCACTAGGATAATATCTGGTTCAAGATTAAATTCATTTCGTGCTATCTACCTCGCATACATAATTAATTCGAATCCATAGTAAAAAATGCGGAAACCTTTAACGTTAACCAAACAACGGCGGAAGACAGATCAAACAAAGAAAAGAACCTAAAACATTACCCTTCTTTTCGCGCAGTCACATAAAATGTGCGTCTCTAAAAGTTTTTCAGTAGATTATTGAAAGCCAATAGATATAGCATGAAACCTGAATCGACAAGAGACGCTCTCCGAGGCAATATTTTTTAATATTGACATAATATTTGTTACGGTACAAAAAAAAGACGTAGAGAAGTAAAACGTGACAATTAGGTTACAATAAATTTAAAAACGGGTCTAACTAATAAAGTAGAAACAAAGTGTTAAGGAGATCTTGAACTAAGGAAACCTGCAAAGCGCCGAGTGAGAAAATCACAGGGTAACAGCTCCAAAGGTACTTAGCAAAACTTTATTACAAAACTTTCAGTGCGAGTTACCAATCTTATTAGACCAGAACCTTTGTTACATTTAGTTATCAAAGTCTTGGGGCAACAGTTGTAAGTAGGTCTGCAGAGTTGCACTTAACTTAAATAAAGTTGCACAGTTCCTCTTTGTGTTCCTATTTTACGGCACCAAAAGCCTCCGTTAAGTTACTTTCATTAATTAGCCTTAACTTTAGTATTAGGAGAATACAACTAGTGAAATTCTTTTATTTAACTAAACAAAAATTTGTTTCAATTCAAACAGAAGCATTCAATAGAATGGGTCTCGATTAAACTAGTAGTTTAAACAGAGAGAAAAGAGAGTACAATAGCAGAAAATTTCAAAACAGATTTCAAGTACTAAACATTATAATGTGAATTGCTATCAACTAATGTTACTGTATGTTCAATTGTAATCCATGGTGACTCACCCGTATCCAGGCCTCTGACAAAACCAGGATCGTGTCAGCTTCGCCGCTTCAAGTAAAACTCCGCCGAGTTCACCGATCCTCATGCCAGAGCAGGAACAACATCCATCCCCGTCTCCCTCACCCACGAGAACTACGCGAGACTCTGACTTCGCCACTTTGCCACCGTTTTGCATTAATGGAACTTTGGATCACTTTTTTAGACACTTTACTTCTCGCACTGAATTTCTTACACTATTATCACTTGGGTCAGTAATGTCATGATTCACTGTTTTGTCAATATCAATTTAGGTATAAAGATTGTATGTATTTCTTTGTATGGCGTTTCGTTTTTATGTTAGTATCGTTCAATCCATTAACATTGTAGCTTACAACTTGAAGGTCTTAAAAGAGAGAAAGCCATTTGAAAATTGGATTATGATTCGAAGATATGCGGCAGTAAAATTATTATTAATGCCATTAAAACCGTCGAGTCATAATGGAAAATTGAGGGTAATAAGAAGTATTGTGATCTTATGATCGATACAGCAGTCAATGCCGAACGAACCATTAATTTTATAGCCCTCTTTAAGCATATAATCTATCGTTATACGAAACGATTTATTTTCGAATATTCGTCACACTACGCTAAAACCGTTTCAAGTTATGGCAGTTGTTTTAACGTTTACGCATTTTATGTTACCTCTTTAAAATGGCTGACGAATGTTTAGTACCTCTACAAAAGGACGATCTACAGCTAATTGAAATTTTACAAGTTTGGCTTATCAAATACACCATTTAAAGTGTTTCCGGTGATATAAATGTACATTTGCATTCATTATCTTTTCATAGCCACCAAATTATCGTTTTAGGCATGGAAACATATGGCCTTGAAGACTTCGTAAATCAAGTGACTATATGCAAAGTTACCCAACATTAAGTAACTGATTATAATTATAATTCAAAATTAAAGATTACGTAGTAAAGCATTCTATAAACGAAGCGAAGAATGAAACGAAGCGAACGAAACGAAGAAATTTCGACGACAATCGTACAAACCAGACACGCGGTCTTTATGAGAAAGATGGTATTATGGAACGAATTCAAATCGTGATGGCATCAATCAGAAGACCCGCCAACATATCATGACTGGCATGATATAGTAGCCCACTTTAGCATTATAATAACGTCCAACTCTTTATCGACGTGTTCTACTACAAATAGTTGAACGAATGGTGACCATTATCATTACTGGGATGAAATATCACTCGAATAAATGCCATAATATTGTAAGGAATCGATTTATGTGTAATCTGAAATAGTCTTATGTCTTAGCAAGTAACTAGTAAGTATATTTGCGTTATACAAGCTTAACCATGTTACGTTTACACTAAAAAATAAATTCTTTTACAGCGTTCTAGTTCTTTTTATTATCAAACAAGTTCCATTTAATCATACGTTTTTAGAGACGAATAAAAACAAGGTAAAGTTAATTGCTAAGATAAAAATGTACGTTGTAGAGAATTCAATTCCGTGCCATGAAAGCATCGACGTACTGGTTTCAATGTATTTATTTAACGTACTGACATATTATTCATGAATAGGATAAACTTTAGACGTACTGTTTGAAGTGAATTTAGCATCTCGTATGTATGTATTTATAGTAATGATATCCCCATTTGAAGTTGGATTAAGTATCAACGCTAACAATGGAATAATACCAGAATGACTTGAAGAATATTGATCCGAAGCAAAGTCTAAAACCATTCGAAAAGTTTACTCAACATTATTTGTTCAAGAAACAAACGCTAATGTATGAGAACTACCAAACAGTGATATAATAGCTCACGATATCACACTGTAGTTGACAGACAATTTGAAACACGCCAAACGCGAATTCTCTCGAAAATTATAATGCAAAGCTAACTTGACGACATAATACGAACCAGGCACTGAAACTGGCAGCCCTTATTTATGGAATTCGGGGAAATTAATTCACCGAATATATCTACCAACAAAAGTATTGACATAGAGGTTTTTGCTATTCTATGTGACGATATTGACTTCAAGAAAATAACTTTCCAAAAAATCAGATTATTGAAATCGAAACAACTAACACCAGTAAGCGGAAATCTTACTTAACTTAAAACCTTGAAATAAACACTGAACAGAAAATGTTTAGTACAGAAAAATATACAAAAAGTATAAACAAATTTTCTCAATTATTACCAAACGCGTTGCGGAAAAGGTAAAAGTTAAAAAGGGTAAGAAAGCGGTGAATTTATACTGAGTAAAAAGGTTTTAGTAGTCGAATAAAACCCTCGAAAAGAGGGTGCGATAAATAATGAAGTTAAGACGACAGCTACCTTAAATCCGTGGCTTATAATGCATATAGATGATGTTACAAAAAACCACAGAGGTTTCTTAAGTCAATAAGTCGATACGAATTATGTACTTACATATCCATCTTAATATTATGTTATTCACAACAAAAATAACTAAACCAGAATTGAACTTAAATCTTAACCCGACTGATGTTTATACCATTCTGCCAGTAGAAAACAAGAAAAGTAGCATTCGAACGCCATAAATCATTTGGAATTTTTGCGAACACATTATATTCCCTAGAGAATATTGGCAACATCACAAACGACCGAGGCGACTGTGCCAATATAGCTCGAATTATATTCTGAGATGGTTCTTCGTGAGCGGTTAACCGCATTAGTACAAAACTGGAGTCTCAACTTGAGTATCTCACGCAAACTTCACACGCCATAGTACGGTCTTATGGTTTTGAGAGAAATTGTTTGTCTATTCAAATTTGGTTTTGGAATTGGTTTGGAAACCTTACCCTTAGCTTTTCACTCACCCTAACGCCAATAAAAGAAAGCTCATCTACACCCTGACAACTGTGATTATGATCAATATTGTCGATAATTGATACTTTCATAACTTCTATAGGTATTAATGTCTTCAAGGAACATATAATATCCAAGCAACTTGCACTACCGAAGGTTGTAAGTTAAGTCGAAAGGCACACATTCGATCGGCCCTGAAATACGTACGTGAAACAGTATCTCTTGCGCCGTCTCAGTTGAATGGGGACCCTTATCTTTCTGTTTACATTCACTTGAGAACTGGGGAACTAGTTGAATTATCTCAACTATTTCAATTCTAACAATTATTTTATGTCATATGAATTAAAATCATAACTATCATTAGTTATTGCTTCTATTTTTCCAGTACAATTTTTCACATTAAATTACTTTCTGAACTGAGGCTTTTGTATTGTCAATTTCAAATACGAAACTATAGCACATTCGTAGTTTGTAGCCATAAGAAATAGTAACAAAATTTTAGTTCTACATCCATACAATAAGTAAAATTAGGCTATAAGTAGATACATATGGAGCTTCATACTTAAAAGATATCAGACCCAATTTGCCCTGGTAAACGAGAATTTCTTAAGTAAGCCTACTCTCATAAAATATTCACTCACAAACACGTGGGATGATGTTATCAGGACCACAAAGCAAACATTGCGATCGTCAAGAGGGCATATAATTTCATTGTTCCATTTGAAAGTGACGTGAAAGATATAGGACAAAAAGTACTAAAAGATAAGACGCGACAACTTAAAGATAACTTACTTACTATGGTTTTGAAACTCACTGACGGAAAAACTGATTTTCATGTTTCTCTGTCGTATCTTCATATTTTATCTTACCGATTGACAGACAACGTACAACCTAAGACAGTGGACCTAAACCATGTAACCTTGTACAGGAGTTCGTAAAACTAAAACACTAAGTGCACTTAGAAAGGATACTTGAGAATGATTTCCCTAAAGGCGTAAATAGGAGGATAAAAAGTAAAAATTTATAAGAGTACCTACGATGACTAGATGTAGACCAATAGGCAATTACAGCCTAAATCAGTGGACCTAAAAGCATGTAACCTTGTACCGGGATTCAATTTAGGTACTAGAATACTAAGAGCACGAAGAAAGAACACAAAAAAAAAATTATTCTTGAAGACGTAAAATGGGGGACAAAAAGTAAAAGTTTGTATGAGTTTGGTAACTTCGAAACACGACGAAGTGTAGCTACTGAAGCTAGTTTATCAATAAAACCTCAATGTATTCAAGTTACAGAATGCCAGAAAGTAGTTTTAGATGGAGATACTGCAAGTGATTCGAATTATCTGGTCGGTATCGCCAATGCAGTAAAACGGGGAAGTTACGACGTCGCAAGGTCACTCCGGTTATATCAACTGTCTGCTGATTTTGACTTAGTACAGACAACAAAACAAGTCCACGATTAAGATCAAAAATTTATTTCAAGCCCTATAAATATGAACTATTCCATTATGACTTGTATAAGAAAATTACATGCATATAGATTGCAATTGTACTCTCACATTTAATTTAAACAAAAAATCTTTTTGAAATCATCAATCAAATAAAACCAGTAAAAAAACAAAGCGTTTTAACAGCTATTTGTGAAAAAACAAATTTCCTGGCTTTCCAATTACCTTGATGTTAAAAATAATGATAAAAGAAACTATTGAATTATTTCTTAATTAAACTTCTGAAAGACCAAACCTCTGCAACACCTTTAAATATAAAAAAAACATTTAAATCTTTTATGTATACCTGATGTACTTGCCAAATAAATAAATACCTGTAAACCTGCTAAATGAATTCTGTAAAACGTAGTTGATACTAGACTATCACCACATAGATAACAGTATAAACAGCACTTTATTAAAACAAAACCAATTTAAAGAACCCGGTATTTTTCACCAGTTAAATAACGAGAGAAGGTTAAGGTACAATAAATGTCCGCGGGTGGCCTTCAACACTCAATGTATTATAGTACAAGCTGTAAGTTTGAAGCGATTTTATAGTGTATATTTAATTATACAAGTGAGGGTATATTTGAGTGTAATAAATAAGTTCTTAATAATGTTAAGCAGCATTGAATATCATAAACGTTAATACTATAATAGTTTGTTACCTTAAACATAGGTAATGTCTATTGTCTTTTTATCTCAAAAATACATTTTTGATGATAAGTAAATATAATTCAAATTACATAATTTCTATGTAGAATGAAAG
>LGAG01000019.1:129537-145272 GCA_001278395.1 Lerema accius
ATGTACTTGCCAAATAAATAAATACCTGTAAACCTGCTAAATGAATTCTGTAAAACGAAGTTGATAAAAGACTATCACCACATAGATAACAGTATAAACAGCACTTTATTAAAACAAAACCAATTTACAGAACCCGGTAATTTTCACCAGTTAAATAACGAGAGAAGGTTAAGGTACAATAAATGTCCGCGGGTGGCCTTCAACACTCAATGTATTATGGTACTGGCTATAAGTTTGAAGCGATTTCACAGAGTATATTTTATTATCCAAGTGTGAGTATAATTGTGCGTAATAAATTAGTTCTTAATAATGTTAAGCAGCGTTGAATATCATGGTAATAGTTAGTTACCTTAAACATAGTTTGTCTATTGTCTTTTTATAACAAAAACTACAGCACACATTTTTAATGATAAATATAAATTTAAATGTATAAAATAAATATGCGAAGGACCTAGTAATAATAAGGAAAATAAATATTAAATTACATAATTCTTTTGTAGTGTGAAAGAAAACAGATGCTAATAAAAGATGAAAATAAAGTGTGATGTGATTGTATGCGACGTTCAATATGAAAAAATTACAAAATAAATAATTGGAATGATTATATTTTTTAAGGACCTACTTGGAGTGTAAAAGTATGAGGAATATATACAACCATTCTATACAAAATTAAGTTTGGTTTAAGCAATTTAAGCATACCCCAAGATTTTACCCTACAACGGAATAATGGAAAGAGTAATGCTTCATTCAAATCAAGTTCTTGAAACGGTTGTGAAAAAAGATAAAAAGAAAGAAAAGGACAGTGTAAAGAAATCTGAAAAATGAGAAATTATAAAACCGCTTAAACTTATAACGTGTGCCAAACGTAAAAATTATCAAGCAAACCGATATTGACTATGAACGGAGACGTCGCCGCCTTACACAGCCAGAGATTACTTCAATATCAATTTAATTACAATACCAATAAAACGCAAATTCAAATGAACGTTTCTCATTGTAGCTAGAGACTGGAATTTGAAGAATTAGCCAACTCAAACGAAACGATTTGAGTTATAAAACTGATTATACATTATTGTTTGAGCGTAAGACAATTAAATTGGAGCTTTATCATAATTATCATAACTCTGAAATTGGGATGAACGAGATAGGGATTAAGATGAAATCTCGGATAATTGCTATTGCGAAATTGGCGTATAGATATTACCAAAAGGTTTTGTTCCAATTTGGCCACGACTGGCTTTTCACTATGTATTTGTGTTAATGTTTGCAAATAAATAAATAACGCTAGACGTTAATAGACCCATACTAAGATTCCCTGTGTAGTGAGTGGGTGCCATGGACAACAGAAATACACGAAGACTCAAACCTTGGCTGAGAAAATAAATTTAAAATCATCGGTCAAATTTCTGCCTCACTATTCCTAGGAATACCTAGTCACTATCCCAGGACCTTTTGAACGGTAGTGACAACCATTACCATACGGGAAGTTTTATTACCTAATATGTAATGTAAAATACTACTCGCTAATACATATTACTAATGTAAAATACATAATGTAAGTATAACCGTCATATTATGGAAATAAATTCGTATATCAATGGACGTTTCAGATTATAACGCGACATTTGCAATTAAAATTATTGCAATAATATTTCATATTATTGGAATATTTGATAAAACTGAACATAAATATTTATGATAAGCTTGTTATTGATAAAATATTATGCAGTATTGGGATCATTGGGTCGATCTCTGCAGCTTAAATGTATGTTACAAATAAGTTCCTATTTTCCATAGCTGAGTAATAATTTGGTCTAATTACTGCTGTTCTAAAATAACATGAAGATTTAAAAAAATATTCGACATTGCACTGAACTGATAATGTTATTGATGTACCCTATTCTCTTTAATTTGAATATTTTATAAGCGCACTCGGCGTGGAAACACGAACAGGAAACAATAGAGTTTGGCGTTGTAGTTTCAAACCTATAGTGAACATAAATATTTTATTTACAAAAAATAACCTGTAAAATAAACGTACTTACAACACACACCATGACACAGCAACCATTTTTTTTTCTAATTTATATCAAAATACACGTTTTCATATTATCTACGCGTATCCCTGTTACAATCCTCACAAGCTCGAGAATACTTAACGAACTCAAAACCACACAACTCTTGTATACACGAGACGTGAATTGCGAGTGTTGACGTTAATCGCTCCAGTTCACATCTGTATAACACTGTACTTTTGTACGACGGTGCTAAAGTTAAAGCTAACGAAAATTAAGCGATGAGCTAGGACGAATACTAAATAGCGGTGAGAAATATCCCTTCATGATGAGACTATTCTCTAATATATAAAAACGTAGCGTACTTGTAGTCAGCGTTCTCCCAACGGCTGTAACGAATTTGATAAATATATTATAGTGTAATTTTATAGAAAAGGTTAATCTGTTCGCAATATACTTTTTTCATATAACATTCATAGCTAAAAATGCATCAGTGACGGCTTTGAAGCAAAGTCTAATATGCATTTATTGTTGCCGGTGTCTACGGTTCCTCTACTGCTCGTTACATTATATAACAATCTTTATCATAAACCTGAGTAGATACATTACAAGATTACTCATAATATGGGTTATACTGCCGATTAAACAATAAGAAGCAAACATACGGCCCAAACAGCCCCTATAACTTCATTACAATTTTCCACAATAAATAAATACATCTATTCAATCACAGACACTGAATACGAACAATTTCTAATGCTCGAACAATACTTTCTCCAAACGTGAACTCTACCCATATCACGGCGAAATGTTTGCGCAATCTGAACCTTCTACACGAGCGGTCGGAAATAACGCAATCGGTGCCTTTGAACAACATTGAATAGACCGGCTTTGACACATGAATACTGATACCGCAGCCAAAACTCTTCAATACAGTTGGCCAACAGTGTTTTGGACAAGTGAATCACACGGTGAGCGGGGAGAGGCGTTCCCTCAGAATTCTATTACGGTTTAGAGACGATGTTATGAGCGACAAATATACAAATAAGTGTTTTTCGTCTGATAAAAGGTCACTGACGACAATGGATGGGTCATTTAAATCCCCTTTAAAAATTTGACCCCTCCCTCTTGTCAGCAATAGTAAGTTTACTTTTACTTTACAATAAATAATAGGTAAAACCCAGTTCCCCCCCTCCCTAAGTTTTGAACCCTTAATTAATACATATTTAAATAACGTTCAATTACCACATAGATAGTACTAGAAAATATCCCTGATTACCCGCGAACACTACCATAATTTTGATTAAAAAATGTTTTCAAAGTCAAGTTTAATTTACATAGTCGTCGGTAATCTTAATTGCTGTAATAACGCCGGGCTATCCGCGCTATTATTCCTATTATCGAGCACGTTTTCACCGCGCGTGCGCTACGTAGACCACGTTTAATGATCCAACAAGTATATGTCTTGCTTAAAAATGCCAAAATGATTAGTTCTGTGTGTTAAACACTCAAGTGAAACAGATTTTTTGTTAATAATTTAGTTCAGAGAATATAATACAACACTCCATTGTGAAATTCAACGTCAACATTCTACTATGAATTGTCAGCCGTTTCTCTGTTCACCCCTGATAGACTAACGCGCAATGTCATTAGGCATTAAATTGTACCCCTGTAACTTCTTGTATGGTGACCAAAAATTAAAATGAGAAAACTTTTCTATAGTCCTTTCGAATGCGTGATTAATGGTCACATCACAAGTAGCGTGCGTAAAGACGCGTGAACGCGCGATTCGCTCCAATTACTACTTTCTTGCGCGCTCCCTTAACAGAGGATTTTTATCGCTTATACTTACTTCGACAACTATTTTGAAATTTTCGAAATATTTATGATGCAAATCTAAACCCTACAGGCAGGATTTTAGGAAAATAAATTAATCCATAAAATAATAATTAGAGTACAAATAAAATTTTGAAAATTAAAAAAAAAAGTCATGTGTGGACTTACAAGTAACATCTGTACTTAATAATTAAGTAGACATTTTCGTCGTTCTAACTTCGAGTAGTAACTATCGTAATGTAAAACATACGTGCCTCAATCCTTTCAAGGGTAATCGGTCTGGGCTGTTATCACTCAAGACCGTCCTTGAAGCTCGAAGTAGCCCGACAGCTCAAGTTAACCGAAACCCCAGTCGAAAGTTACTTACTGAATATTTTATGAATTCAGCGTAAACAGGATAGAGTTTTGAATAATGGCCGAAACTTGCCGACACTTAAGACCCACAAGGAGCCGTTACAGAATCTGAGTAATAAATTTCACGGCTCATGTTTTTAAAACAAACTGAAACACGTTGCATCCTTGCAAATGTTCAAAATTGTTTCGGTACCTGAATTTATTTCAAATGCTTTCCTTTTTGATTCGAGTGAATTTTAATTCCAATCTTTGGTTTGAACTCAAATATCTACGAAAAGTGTTTAATCATTAGAGGTTTCGCTCTGCGGTCAAAATTCGTCCTCAACTAATAATTTCGAACAAAATATTATACACTCTTTTGATATTACCTGACTTGAAGATGTCCAATTCAACAGACTATCAACGGAGCCTTAAATCTGACGACAGCGTGGTACCTATGCGTATTCATAATAGATGTTATTGTATGAGATTGATTTCAATTTAAAAAATGTGCCTTAACACATATTTCAAACTAAATTTTAGCTTTTAACGCTTCTCCGGCTAGTTAACTAATCAAATCTCAAATTCGTAACTGTCTACATTAGGTACTCTTAAAATAGAATCGAAAGACGAACTCTTGACAAATTCATATAAAGATGACCAACGTCGACAATCCAGTAAAAACTAGGTAAAAACTGAAGTGTCCGTATAAAGTCATCGCAGACGGCCAGTGGTAACCGCGTTAGCGCTTATTAAATGCTCGCCCTTTAGCGACGCCTGCTTACAAGTATGTAGGGTTGTCCACTGCATTAGTAATTTACTATTTTTTGTGAATACGACTTTTTTGCTACCATATGGGAGCAAACCTAAAAACCTAATGATAAAAAAATTGGGGTTTGAGTTTTCCGTGGTACGACGTACTCGTAAATACATAAATAAAAATAATTTACATTAAAAAAAAATTACCTGTAACATAAACGTACTCAGGTACAATACACAGCAAGACGGCACAGCTATACCCATTTTTTACGTATTTTTTATTTATTTATTTATAGCAGGAATTTGTCGTCGAGCGACCACATCGTCCCATGAAGAAAACGCACAAGCACACAACGCATACAATGAACATAGAAAAAACCAAATACGTCACATCAACAGTGAACAGACAAGTCACTACTAGATTATGAAGTCCTCGTGGCATGGCAACACCACAAAATTTAGAGTTACAGATATTTCCAGATCAGAAACGGCATTGCCAGCATTGACCTACGTAATAGACTATGAGGCGGCTAATCTTCCACACAAACGGTCACGTAGATCGCCATTGCCTTGCATGCAAAACAACTATCAGACGAGTTGCCGCCGAAGAGATTTTTTTCTATTGAAATTCACGTTGAAGTATTCATGATACCTACTCGTCTTTAAAAACTTGTGTGCTACTAAGCACCGATTCGATTATTACTTATACTACATGTTATTTTAACTCGACTGTGCCAGAAGCAAGGTAATGTTTTTTTTGCTTATGTATGTATTGTAATTATGTATGTCCATTTCTTTGCCACGCTCCATAGCTTAAGTGGCTTCGATTTCAAGATGAGAAGTGTCATTGGATTCGTCTCTATTTTGAGAGCGACATATTATATTGTTCTTGATTGCGGCGGTTGTTTTAGCTAGTATTCATTATTACTTCTCTATGCACTTGCCATTGTCACTACTATGTAGGTACTATAAGGTAATGAAAAATCAAAAGAATTCTCGCCGACATATTAATCCTCTAGCTCGACAACCCTGACATTTATGTTTAACCGCTTAAGCTATCAATAGACCGATATGCGGCAAAAAATCTACAACCGATGCCACTAACTCGTTTACTGGGCTAACATGTTTCTAGTGGAAATATGCAGGCGTTAAACTAACCTGTTAAGGACGTTCAGATATAAATTCTAACCGGCATGTCTATTTATATCGATCTATATATCAATACGTTGAGTTCGACTTTTGTTAACGTTTAAAGAACAATTTTTTTCTTCGAGGTAGAGAGAGATTTCGCATATTTATTATTTAAGTTTATATGGAGAAGTGTGGTATTAAATTGTATGCGTAAAATCTATACTAATATATAAAGCTGAAGAGTTTGTTTGTTTGTTTGAACGCACTAATCTCAGGAACTACTGGACTGTTTTGAAAAATTCTTTTAGTGTTAGATAGTCCATTTATCGAGGAAACTTAAAGGCTATATAACATCACGTTATGATGAATAGGAGAGGAGCAGCAAGAAAAAATATTTCAAAAACGGGAAAATTACGCGGGCGGAGCCGCCGGCGACTTCTAGTGTGTTATAATAGACAACACAGTCCCAGTTTTCCACGTGTTGGTATTGTCCTTCATTTCCAAAGATAACGCTAAAAGTAACTTCCTTTCCTAATAATTATAATGAATGACACTGTAACGTATTCCATTATACTGATTCCATCAATTCTATTCCAGACATTGAGTCATGGTCAAATTTAGACCACAGAGCGGATCTTTCAATGTTTAGTAAAGTTACAGTTACAAAGTTACAATTTACTAACAGCCCTTGTTACAATTGAAGGAAATATATTAAAAAAAATTACGGTCGCAGCCACGATTCTTCTATTTCTATTGTTAAATTATATTACATTTATGTAAACTTTAAACAAGCTTGATACAAGGTAACAACACTTATATCTTACTTAATAAATGTATACTTAAACATATATGAGTAGCAATAATAAACTTCATTATAATAGCGAAAGTTTAATGTTAATATCAAGTGCTACCATTTGAAATGAAATAGATTTTATCTGTAAGTAAATGTTGAGTGCCTTGAGAATACAGTTAATCGTAGCTTATTTGTAACACCGAAGTCATTATTCAATTTAACATTTTGTAGAATGATTAAAATCTACTAAATTAAAAAAGCCTTCATCATTAGATAACGCAAAATAAGGGTACATTCAATATTACTTAGCGGAACTATATTCCCAGTTTTTATTTGTAATAAAAAAAATGTTAACGTTATTCAATCCTCCTCCCACTTATGTTACACATCATAATAACAATAGCATATTTAAATGTATTTTAATTAGTCCCACCGAAACAAGCAAATATGTACCCCTACTTAACTGCAGAACTTAGCCCCGAAACATCTAATGCATCTAATGCATCGGAACAAACTCAAAAATCCTCCCGCGTACAGTCAGCATCAATCACACCTAATCCCATCTAATTGGTTAATCGAATCAATCTGAAGTTGAGTAAGACGACCTCCTAACCACGTCGATCCATAATGTACGAGGAGTATTCGCTCCTAATGGAGAACTCGATACTAGCTGAATAACTAATTACTCGTAGCGCTTGAGATACGTGCGCGACTTGTGACAGTTGTGACGCATTGGCGCCAAGGTCGAGGTTTAAACCTACTTCGAAAGACGCAAACATATTCAATTTAATGTCAATATCACTGTAAAATTTATGTAAATGCTGGTACTTAGTGCAGTTTCTGCTAAGAATCTTTAAGACCAAAATATGACATCACAAATAATCCAACCCGAGAGCAAACATTAAATTTTCACACAATAAATAATGCGTAAAAACACGACGATAACTTATCTTAGTACGTCTTGGATCTCTCGTGGACCTATCTAGGGAACTCTTTAGCGACACAAAGCCCATTTAGACTGATTTAATTATACCAAAAAAAATATAAGCAAAAGCTATATAGGCATTGTACGATGAAGCAGCGATTGATCATGGCGTATACGTTTAAGTTATCAACAAAATCAAATTCCTTGTTTTCTTATTATTACTTTAAAAACCTAAGTGGTTCTAATTTGGAGAGTTCATTAATGAAATAACTGAACTTATAAAACAGTAAACCTTAATTTCATAGTTAGTACAAATAGAACTAAAGACAAGAAAGTGTAAGTGACGAGCCGAACCAATCAAAAACTTATTAGAAAGCTAAACTTCGCAAGTAAAATAAATGGACCCAAATTGGATAGTAGTTTACTTAGTATTGACTTCGAAGTGGAAATTACTTTCGTAGCAATTCATTAATTATGTTGGTTTCAACTGCAAAAAGGTGTTATTGTACGTGCAACAATGACCCTTTCACACGTAACGTATTCTTCATAGCGCCATTGTTTTCGATCTGAATCGGTTTCCGATGTGTATGACGTTTTGCTTTTTTAATTTTTTTTTTTTATCTTTTTTGTATTTCTTAATACTGGACATTTCTTTTATGTATGGTAAAAATTATTTTCTCATTATAATGTCGTAATCGAATTTATTTTGCCAGCAGGAATTGACGAGGAGATGGTATTCCTACTCGTATATCTCGATTGTCGAGTGTACCTGACATACCAGATGACAGATCTAGAAATTAAATTTTTCCATTTTGTCCAAATAATATCTTATAGTAATAACAAAGGAACAAAAAAAATGAGGAAAAATTCGGTTTCTAAACGGATATTACGTTATAAGAACTTTTCATTTACGTACTAGGTTCGTCAAATGTTCCAAATATAAATCAAAAATGTATATATTATTGTTGTCTTTGTTTCATACACACTGATACGTAATCCATAGTTCAAAAATATACAAAACAATTATCAAAAAGTTTAACAGAAACTCAATTCATAACATAAACAGTTTTGTTTATTACGACACTTTTGCCGTGCGGATAAAAGCATTGTGCAATGGAAACGATTCTTGACACTTGCGCGATTTAAATACTATGCTGTAATATGAATCGCGTAACCGTGTGAAGCTGGCTTTATTGAGCGCTGTAATGTAAAGTGTAATTTCGGATAATAGTGTCAAAATTAGTTTATGAATCAACAATTATTAAGGCTGGGTCACACGTTATGATTAAAACTTGATATAGCATAAAGATTGATTAAGGAGATAGTGTGTTTGTGCGAATTATCTTTCTTTACTTAATTGCTTTATTAATGAACACGCTATTAGCCTATATTTTATGTTTAATATAAAAACAACGTAAGCATTTATAATTACTATGTAATTTAATAGTAATAGAATGTATGTAAAAACGCGGACAATTTTTTTATTCGTTGTGAATATAAAGAATTTCATGCAGCGGTTTTAAAAAAAGTCAGTATTTTGCAACATTTCCCAACGTAACCCACCTGTATTTTGGCAACACCTCATCGCAACAGTCCATTGTTGCTGACGTAACACCGTATCGGGTCAGTTTACATAATGACCGATAGGGAAGTTCTTACGATAGTACGTATCGAATTATATCATAATAGATAATTGTTGGTAAACATTTTTATATTATAGCGTTTTATTGCACTATCTGACGTAGCGGACGTTCTGTTAGATTAAGAAAATATCTAATAAGTTATCATTTAATTTATTCATTTGTAATACCTTCCTTTCTTCTAATTTATAGAGATTTGAAAAGGTCACGATGCTATACCAATAAAATATACAATGAATTTAAGAACCATAGTTGCTTCATGGAACGTAATAAAATGAAATGAAATTTTATAAAAGCACCGTAGTCGGCTTGTCTGGTCAGGTTCGGTGTGGGAAACATTACAACCTTTAAAAACAAAATGTGCCTAAGCACTGGCTAATTTATAATTAATGAATTGATAGATATTTTTATCTCATTTTCAATACCAATAACCGAAACACTAAGGTTTTCATCAGAACTGATGAAGTCTGAAGCACACTTGCTACTTTTTCGGGACTCGTAATTCGTTGAGTTTTTAATTATTTTCACTAATTTTAATAAATTAAAAATGATATTCGTGCTTCGAGGAACAAACCCGCACCCACGTGAATATGGAGCGAAGCTATTCGGGTCACGGCACACTTAAGTTTTTTACGTGTTTTTGACTGAGCGGGTTTTAAGTTCCATAGGTTTTTCAGTTTCACTTAGCAAAGTAAAATCAGATTTTTGCAAAACTACATTTATGCGGAAAAAACACAAAAATCCTTTTAACCAATAACATCCAGTTTTACGTCGACGCTTTGTAGAATAAGGCTTTAATTACGAGTAATTCCTTATAACTAAACACTGATTTCATTTCTTAGAATTCTTGTATTAACCTCTTAATTACTGCCTCATTATAAGCTTCCCATAACTTTGTTTTTCTTCAGAATTACGCTGTTGACACGTTTATCTAGTACGCTTTTAATAAGTTGACAAGCGATGACACCATTCTATTATTAGACGTACCTTTTCATTAAAAAACACCATAAGATACGTTTCAAAAGACATGGGTCTCTTGTTTATTTAGTTTCAACTAATATATTTAATGGCATAATACAAAAATTAACGATTCAGATTTGCAACACCACAAAAAATATCATGGGGATTAGGCATCTATGTCACATATTAATGTCAAGTCATTTGTCAGCTGTCATTGTAATCAATGAACGACGTTTGACATGTTTTTATCAGTGGAAACATGTTGCCAAATCATGACAAATGAAAGCAAGAGTGTGACAATTTGCTTGAAGCGACATCTGACAGTTCCACTGTCAAATTAATTAGAACAGAGTAATGAAATAAGTGACGCGCCATGTTAAAATCGATTAATCTAATTGATAACATAATTAATATTGATGCACTTACTGTACTGTAGGACACTTAGCTTTGAATCATCCTTGAAACATCTGCGTCTTCGTGAATAATTTATCTTTTTTTACATAGTTTACATAGACCAAAACATAAAAATTAAATTCTAAACAAAATAAAAGGAAAACTCAATTCTTATAGTTTTAAAGACAAGTCGATGTCTTGATGATTTACGCATTTTTATATGAACAAATTTTTGAGTACATATTTTGATTCGAGGGATATATATATCTACAGGTACTATACAAATATTTGACCTGAGTGAGAAATATATCGATAAAGAGCTAAGGTACTCTACTCTACAAGATGTAGATAGATACGGCTGACAGATCTGGAACACTGACATACATTTCCGACAAACATTCGTAATAATTCGCGCGCCACTTCCATTTAAATGAATGTCGGAGGGATGCGTTTGTTATAACATCTACAAAAAAGAAAAAGGTCATCAGATATTAAACAGGTGGTATTAAACAGTCGAAAGGCCGCTAAATATTCACCTTTGCCTATGGATATGTGTAACATCAAAAGAGTAGTCCTTTACAAAACTGTAAATAAATTGAATCTATATCTCGGTTATTATAACTACGAGTTCACGACTCAGATCTGAAAGGTCGGGGTTAAAAAATATAGAATAAAGTATGTAGTTATTATTACAGACAAAAACACTGATACTGACAAAATCAGTGGTCATATATTCGTGCGAAAAAAAAGCCACCGAAATTTGTTGCACCAAGTAATAAGTTATTTCAATGGTTGGCAACTGGCAACTTAAGTAGAACACCTACTTTGAAAAAGTAACACATACTCTAATGTAAGTATAAAATTTCAAACGAAATGTGCAGTAGCATCCCGTATGTCAGAGAAAGTTGCAGTTCACTGCGTTGTAAAAATGCCCATATGACGTTTTTATGGGCCACCCGCATCGTGTGAACTCGGGCAATTATGACCTATAAACTAAGGAGGTACTAAGATACCAACATGAACTTAAACTTGTAACGTTACATTGACTAAACTATTGATAATGTTTGTAAGATTATTGTTTTGGCTGCTTTTCCAACTATATGTATAACGGATTCACGTGCACAAACCTTTAACAGAACAGTAGGTGTCTAATCAATTTTCAGTATTTTTTTTAATATTGGTTTATTTCTTTTACCACAATTCATATTTAATATTCATGTTTCATTGAAAAAGAGCACTGGTTGCTCATATTTGTATTTTTATAAAACTTGGGCATAATGAATAATGCCGTATAATAATTTCGCCCACTTCATGAGTGAACGATAATTCAATTCATAAATATTACTTTTTAGTGATAGCCTTAATATTACAATATTGTACGATCCATGGAATTTTAGTATATTGGTCCTTCGTAAACATGTTTTCGTTTCATGTATTTCGCTGTTGGCAATGTTATACCGTCCTCGTCGTTTAGATAAAATACTGAAGATTGAAGCGTCTGTTTTGTTACTTTTATTCATACGATACCATGTCGAAGCATTATAGGAATTAATTTGTACGAACCTATTATTTTCATATGTTGATTGTAATTCGATTCCACTTATCCTTTACAGGACGAAACACACTTTCTTTATTTTTTATTTAATATATTGAAGCTTGTACTATACATTCCTATTTTGTATATTGCCAAAAAAACATTTCAGCATGAATTTATTCGGTCGTGAAAAATTTTGCTTTTGACAAAGATCGAATACGACCCCATGACTTATTAAACCTTAATCAATAAAATAAAGTGAACAACATATTTGTGATAATCAGCGAGAGTTAATCCAATCGTCTCACAGGTTTTTAGCTTGTATCAAGTTGAACGTACGTATAGTACCATACTGAGATACAGTAGCCGAAACTGCAACCGGTATTGCAGACCGGACTGGTTCTGTACCATATCGGGCATCGTAGTCGGCAGAGACCTAAGGTCAGCGGCTGACCACGATGAACCCTGATATCAATGCTAATGTCCGTCAGGTAGGGTCGGTGAATCGTAGCTTTAGAATTGCAGAAGTTATGACTTACGAAGAACTAATCTTGTAAATAGCTCGTTATGCCATCTGAAACTGCATTGTTTTTTGTCACTGAGAGTGTACGTATGGGACTAAGGTAATATACCTAATCAAGACTGAAAACCTCACATCCAATAGAAGACTTACGTCGACAAGCTATGATGGTGATGAAGTTGAAATGTCGCAAGAAGTTCAAGTGGTGTTGAAACGATTAGTTCTATAAGATAATTAAGAGTGGTTAAAATGGTTGCATTTGAATTATAGAACAATATTTTTGCCAGCAAACCTAATTTAAAATAAGCAATATTGATTTGTCAAAAGACCGCAATTTATACAAACGGGTCGAAATATCGACGCTCAATATTTAAGTAATCCTGCAGGAGGAAAAAGTTCCCAAAACCCTCGAAGCGTGGTAAAAATTGAGCACAAAAGCAAACACTTCTAAATCTCAGGGGTAAAATCCGTGCGTTAATCTGAACGAAGACCAAAACATCGGTAAATCGGCTACAATGGCGACCAGTCGCCGAAACCAGTTTCTCTTTCATACCTCTTTTTGCCTTAAGGTCGGTCCGGGTCGCGGCAACGACCTCTGTAGGTCGTCTCCGCGTGCCATTATCATTGTAATACATAGTAGTAACGAATTGTCATAAAATTTCATGTCTTTCATAATTCTAAAGGGGACAAGGAAACGTCTAGACGAGTATTCCCGAACATAATCCCGAAACTTGTTTTTATCGCTTGCTCCAGGAAATGTGCCGCTTATAAACGCTTAGACGAAAAATAAGCGCTTACACACTATACCGTAGCTCTAGGATTCCCTGTGTTGCAGGTGACATGAATATGGGCGTAAATGTAATCCTATTAATGGTCTACTAAAAAGTAGGAACATGACAAATCTCCGTTCATAATAAAATTAATGAGACCTAGTGTATATTTAACCACGCTTCTCTACAATAAATTGATGAAAACCTCAACACGATCATCTTAAATTACGAATAATGATAAAGAATATACGTACGAGTATCACCTGTCACATATTATCTGTCTTTATCTGCTTTTGTACACATCGTATCGTCACTCATGAGTAATGTTATAAAGGGAGAAAATACAGGAAGTTTCATCAGAAACACAATTCATTCTATCACATTCACACTTATGTTCGCGGTAAACACAGAATGCTGACATAAACTTGAGGTGATGTATGGAGCCAGAGTGCTACTAACGTGAGTATAGAGAATCCTAACCCAAATTTAAAGTTACAAATAAGTGACAGGTTTCAAAAGACAGAACTATAATTCCATTAATGCCAACGACAATATTACTAATGACAGTCAAGGTAAATAGACTATAGATAATAAATAGTGTTGGATTTAAAATTGCAACGTCATTCAATATTAAATGTCTTGCGAGTATTACACTGCAACTTGCAACGATTTTATTAATGATCAAATAGCTACTTCTGAACAGGCTTGACAGTAAGACGGTTAGCACGATAATTAGTGTCATTTCTACCTCGATATAGCTCTACACAGCCTTCTCAAGTTTCGCCTGTTCGTGAATACAAAAGTTGTTCCGTGTTGCGACTTACGACCTTTTACAAGGCTGCGATTTACAGGAAAATGTTATTGATGATTACAATAATAGTAATAAGTTACCCGTAAAAAGGAGCACAAATTATAAATTTTACTATAAAAAACACCTAAATTATTTTTTTCTTTTAATTTCACAGGCATATAATTGATCGTGATACGATTTATTAGCTGTAAAGAGTAGGACTGATAGCATTTAGTCCTGTTTAAAATCAGCTTTAATATTAACTTTGTAAACAACCAGAAGTAAAGGTAGTAATAGGTATTAAAATTCAAGTCCACTCCTAAAGTATTGCTAATTCTAGTCTGTGAGATAAAACGCTTCATTTATCAATGTCATTTCAAACAAATAAGGCGGTAGTGTTATTTAAAAATTATTCACAGAATTTTAACTTCAACCGTCACGATCACGTGTGACATTGTAAATGCTAATTTATTATTATTGTAATCTGCAGTAGGTACTTTAGGGAATACAATAATTAGTGCTCACTATTTTATGCTTGCATTAAATCATTGACATACTCGTAGTTGCATCTAATTTCCGTTAATCCTTATTTTGGGAAGTCTCTAGAATTTTCGTATAATACCTGTTATTCCCATATTCCTACAACATAAATAAAGAGAGCCTTGTAGGATAGATTTTAAATTAAAAAAAAAATCGTGAGTACATGTATATAGAATAATAGACACTGTCTACAATGCACTATGCATTATATTAAAATCATAATAACCGTATTTGTAGAATAGTTAGTATACATTTATGTATATTCAAATAAACAAAACCGTTAAAATCCCGTTTGTTCGTACTACCATCCATCGCACGCACAGTCGTTCCAATTGCGAATTCGTATTCGAATTTCGAACGACTCAATCACGCGCCATCGATCCAGTGAAAGTGAGAACGCCATCTGTCGTCGGCGTGACGTAATGTTGCAAATCGGGCATTGTCCGTTTGTCTCGTCTTTCGAAACTGTTCAGCCATGTTGTCCTACTAAGAACGGGTCACCGATTAACGATATAAATAAGGCGGGTAGATGCTAAAATAATAAGAGTCAAAATGAGCTTTCGTACCTAATAACTAACATTGGAGATTGAGTTTCTCAATCCAATGACTTAGCACATAAGAAATTAGACAAAAAAAAATTCTGACCTGAAATGAAAATCGTCTATCTTGTAAACAGTACCTACGGCAACGACAATATCGAATCGATCTAATTGAGTCGAATTTATGGGGAGAAGTGTATGCTTTGCTTGTATCGAAGTAAAACTTTGATAAGAGGTTTACTTATTTGCACCTATAC
>LGAG01000019.1:146976-178354 GCA_001278395.1 Lerema accius
CGCTCTCAAAACACCGCGCAATGAATAATAACAATATCACAAACGTATTGTGTTATTGTTATAATTGTCCGTATACCGTAGATTAGAAGAAAAAAAAGCAGAACGTCTATCGAATGTAGGCAGGAAACTTGTAAGCTGTAAGTTTACACACACACACACACACACACACATCTTGGACAAGTACAAGCAATATATATTTTGGAATATCTGTAAAAGTTGCGTTTTCACAATTAAAACTATTAAGTGCAAAGATTACTTAAGACCCCATTTCCGTAATGTTTATTCTCCCTCTATACTTAATATCATCTGATGTTTCTGACAAAATGTCAATATTAAAACTCATATCAGCAGAGTACGTTCAGTTATTAGCTACATACTCATAACATGTTACTGGTTTTAATTTTAACCTAACATCAAACGCAATGAACCACTGTAACTTATTACACTATGACACAACTGTCTCGCTTTTTTGGATGACACTCACGTAATTTTTTGCAAGTGCTGTGAAAATTATGGTAATTGGGTAAATGGATTTTACTCCACTTACTTTTTAAAAGTTTTAAGATCCGTCTTGTAACTACAAAGTGAGCTTGGTCGGCTTCGCGAGATATTTTAATATTTCTCTACTTTTTTCTTTTTTAATGATATTACACAGAGGTTAGAAGATAGTTAATTTTGTTTTCTTTAGTCCTTCAATGTTAGGTGTTCATGCTGCATATCAGGGAATCCTCCGCCTGTATTTTATTTTAATTTTATTAAGCAATTTAGTGTTATAAATACATAGGTAATTATGTGTTATAATTACAAATATAACAAATTACCAGTCCTGGAGGAAACCATGAACATGGCCAGACTTGAAAAAATCGTTGCTTCCTAGTCGACAACCTAAGCCTTAAAAAACTGAAATTTAAAATGACATACTTTCGAATTTCACTTTCCATTCAACTTCATGAACTTTGTTTTCACTCAATGAATGAATTTTGTTTTCAAAACTGCGACGGGGTTTTCAAAACAATCGCCCCTCCGTACCAAACGCAACTGACCCACTCCGTGCAAACAATGCCACAATGTAATTTCGCGTAACAGTTAACAAAGAGCGATGTACATCAACTTGGCTGACAACGCTGAGATATTACACCAGAGTGTCCTATTAACAACTGTTTGCGGGAAAATTAATACTCCTGTTTGTATAGCAATGATAGTTCCGGAACCCGAAAGTCGCTCTTCTGTTTTTACGATTACAAATCCTACAAGCTCCCTAAATCTTTCATGGTCATGTTTAGCTTCTTTGACTTCAAAGTTTTCTACTACGGCACTCTTGCTTACAATATTAGTAATTAAGGGAAACATAAAGGGACCTATAATGGGCCCTTGAAGAACACCGCATCTCTTACAAGTGGCATTAATGATCTTAGTATAATTTTTTACTTTTATTTGTTAGATTTTGACCTTAACATAACTGTGGTTTACCTAGAAGTATAATCCTAATTTTAATAACTATAGATGGACGTAACACTAATTGTGAATTTTAATAAAGTATGTTCTTATCACGAAGTAGATTAGGAGTACCTAGATGAATGCTAAATAAAAACAAATTTAAAACCCAGTTTTATATCAACGAACCCCAGTCCATTAGGAGAAACAATATGCGTAAATATTACGCGAACGACGGTGACCTAAAAACAAGGACTGTTTTAAAACGGAAAATATACAATACTGGAATGCCTCAGGGCAGGATTCACAGCTTTGAGGCCAGATTGTTTTTAATCTATTGTTATTATGAAGCCTAGATGGTAAACAATAGGTACCTGTACATAATTAAACTTGAAGAAAGAAGGAATCTGACGTAACTTTTTTGTTGTCTTCAGTTTATTCAATTACAATGGGTAATGAGAAAATTACCATTTTTTAATAAAGTCAGATCTCGTTTATAGTTAAAAACAATGCTTACTGAAGTTTGTAATTGAGAAAATCAAACTGATTAAAAGGCACGTGTAAAATCTAACCAAACTTACTGTAATATACACATACGAGCATTGTGTCTTTCGTTATAAGTTTTGACATATACAATAGGTACTAACTTCCTACCCAGAAATTACACGTAGCTTCAAGGCTGTATAAATTAAAGTTTATTTAAAAACAAACGTAATTAATTACTCTGCAGGTTTTATTTAACAAAATGCCAGACAAGTGGCCGCGTAAGTATTAACTCTAAGTGAAAGGCGCCGCCGTATTACACAAAATGACATTAAAACCCTAATAATACCTGTACTGATATGGATTTTAATTAATTTTTAATAAAGATTTAAGCATTGACTAATTTGCTGTGTCAAAAACAGACGACGCATGTTTGACAATAATTGGTCTCTAAATTTTATGTTTAAAAAATTATGTTTATACGTTTGTATTAAATTCAGGTTAAATCTGGTTCCTAATACAATACATTACATCTTGACGATTTGAGAATATTAATACGAGTTAAACAATGTGTTAAGAGTATTACATCTAGTAGTTTCGTCAATCACAACATTCGCGTCTATAAATAAAAGTACAATTTTGATTAAATTTCTTTCATATTTTACAATATAATAATGAACACAATTAACAATGAGCAATGTAAGTACAATTGGACAAAATACGCAAGTTAAATTGTTTTATTATTTTCGCTGTGCAAATAAATGAACAAAACTGTATGTACACCTGGCGGCATTGTATAAAAACCAAATAAAAGGCGACCTTTAACCTACAAACGAGGTACGTTTACGAATACGAATGGTAACGTGGGTGTTATGACGTAATCCAGAGAAGATGTAACGTGTTGCACAAGCAGAATGTTAGCAATAAAATTGTAAAGCAGAACCGCATCTATCATCTGCCAGTTGCAATTGCTAACTAACGAGCGAGCTTAACTACTGTTTCTCGTGGGTAGAACGCTTCGCATTTGCTAGTAAATAGGTACTCTCGAGATACATTATACATATATACATTTTGTCTATTAGACTTTGGTTGAACCCTTAGTTTTCCACATTAGTAGTTTGGTAAAACTATATTAACCTTTGTCATAAATTGAACGTCCAATACAGACACAGGAATTACGAGTATCTTATAAGCCTAAAGGCTTCGTGTGTTCGTCAGTTGTACTCCTAAACGAAATGGCACGAACTTACAACGTAGGAGGCTACATAACCAAAAATTGACATTTGATTCCACCGAGTCAAACCTGGCAGAATAACTAATTGACTTTATTCAAAGTCGTTATCATTTAATAAAAACGGCTGGCGAATTGCAAACGGTTTTCTTAAAGGATCCTAAACTCAGAAGGTCGGTCGTAACAGGCAACGTAAACTTCCCTTACATAAACACTTTGGGGCTCCAAGTGAATTTCCAATGAGGCTTCGAAAGGTCATAATGGCTGACAACATCGCCCGTGGGCCGCATGGGTCGTTTTTGCTAGCCATTACTATAAAACCTCATCAATATGGATGTAATAAACAATAACTTCAGAAATATCTATAACTTTAAATTACTGAACTTTAGAATGGAGCATCTCATGGATTTTCAAAATAGTTTTTTATTTTTCATTTTCGAATTCCAAATACAAGGCTTGTTGCTGGATGTTACGGTTTTGTATAGGGCTGCCATTTATCTGGGTATTTCTCGATTGGTCGGAGTTTTGAACTTTCTGTATTTGGGAAACGCCGGTTTGTTAAAAGATAAGTAACAAATAATGTGAGTTGTTGTTTTAGACAGAACTAGGATTGACGGACAAACACAGAGACGAGCCATGGCTAAACTTTGTTCTGAATTTGTCCATGGCAGTCCTATTTTTGGAGAATATTGCTTAACAAGTAGGCATGGCGGGACAAATTAATGAGCCATAAGTTTACAATATGGCGTCACCTGTCTGCTTCTCAACAAATTAATACTGAATAGTGAATCTGATGGAGAAGTACATTTATTTTAAACGCTTCGAAAAACAGTATAGCGCAAATACCGGTTCGCGGTTCCAAATAAATATATCGGAAAAGTAAACATACAATTCGTATCTATTCACGACAAGCGGGCCGAGCACGTGTCGGTGTGCGGTATAACTGGCTTTCACCGGATTACACCGGTTTGAGGATTCTACTAAAAGACCTACAAATCAATAGTAATAGATGACGATTCCGCTTTACACTAAGAAATCCTTTAACACTTTCTCTGATGGGATAGCTTTAAATTTCTTCTTTATGGCAAAAAGAGAATTGCATGCTTTCTTGTTATGCATATTTTGGTGTACTAAGTCATTTAGAGTTAGTTTCGAATTCTCAAGTTCCATCTACCTCTTATGTAGACGTAGCAACTTTTCTCTTTTGCTCAGAAGAAATTAGCCAAGTTTTAAATGTGTCTGGCGACCCGGGAAAAGCAAAAGAAAACCTAAATTTCCGGTAACCAAATGTGTCCATATATTCATATGACCACACCCAAGATAGTTGGGTACCTACATACAAGCTATACGTGAGCGACTTCCATTTCACATAACATCGGTCATCGCCTCACATCTGGTTCCCTATAACGCGACACACTAAACCGATGGAGCGTGTACTTCACGCGCCATGGGATCCGTTCGATGGTCAAGTATACCTACCATGTTGATGTTGCCATCATATCAATAGAGGGAAAATTTGATTTAAGTGTCGTTAAGTCGTTTTGGCTGTGCATCTATGCATGGATGTCATGTGATACTATAAATACGAGTAACTCCAATTTCAGGGTAAAAAGTGGTGAATAGCGACTTTAAAAAGAAAAGCTATCTATACCGTATTCCAACAACGAACGAGGCATATCACCACCAATTGCAACTTCCTTACTAACTATACGCATATCGAGTAAAAACAAATCTTTCTAACACGTCAGTTCCATAGCTATGTACTCATAATTACGAGTATGGAAACAAGTAAGTCACTTGAGGACAGCTGTGATCAACACGACTGTAAATCTCAAGTTCATCTGTTGAACGTGACATTGCCATACGGAATCCGTCACGTCTTTCGTCTGAGCCACTGCGAACACGTTGTAGAAGTCCACTGTATATATTTTCGCTTTATCATGTTTCCATTCCATTTTTAAGCGACAATTTCGCTTGGTAGTTAACATAATTTTAACTCGTACTTTAGATACCTATTCAAAAAGTATGGCTATGTAACATTTCTTTTCTTTCCACTGCGTCATGTCTATTTTTTAGCACACTAATGAGCGAATAAAGCACGATAATGCGAGTTACATAATAACTAATTAATTTGTGACCTTAATGGATTCGAAAATTTTGTCTCTAAAATTACTGGTACACGTTTATAACTGCATAATTGCACACGTAAATTGCTTTATAATGTAGATTGGATTGGCATTCTGATTAAAAAATCACCTGCGGCAATTTGTTATAGTAATTTATTTTTAATTAACTTCGATCACAGACTAGCTAGATCTCTAGACAATTAAGCGATTTTTATAACATCTGCTTTAAACAGTTTTGTTGTTCACTAGTTTTATTTACTGACTCGATAAACTCGTAGCTATAATTAGGTGTACGCTAATCTATAAATTCATTACAATAAAAACGTCATCTGATTTCAAAATGTTACTACAAATTAGAGAAATCTAAACGACGCCATCGACAGAACCACAGAGCAAGGAATGTATCTGTATACATACAGATATTTCTTCCGTGGATAGAACAAACATATATACGATAATCAAATGTGAGGTTTCTCTTGTCTACCTTAACATTTCATCAAAACACATCTAAAATAAAACCAACCGTTTTCGCTTTAAACAATTTAACTTCATCAAGTAATAATAAAGGACAGATGTTTACATACTCGGTTAGTTCCAGTTATTAACACTTCGTTCACCTTTACACCGCACTCAGTGTCGTCTTGATGAAACTTTTATAACTCCCACGTCGCCACTGACGCAGGACGACGATAGGTAAACTAAAATAGATTTATTTTAAATAAGAGTAACTTTATTATATAACTAGTAACCGTCCTCCCTTCGTTCCGTGAGACTTTTTCTTTTAATATCTACAATGAAAGAAATTTTAGACGCGAAAATTTACCTACATCCTATTAGATCCAGATGAAATATAACGCACACTAAATGTTAACCTAGCAATAACAGCTTAAAATGATTACGCGTAGAGAAACAAACAGACAAACAATCTAAAAACTATAAAAAAATATGAGAGAAAATGGCTTCCAGTCAAAAAGAAATAAACAAGATTAACGATTGCAGTGGTTTTCTCTCATTTTCTAGGAAATTGACAGAGTAAACGTAGATCTATACGATGCAATGTACGAGTATAAAACATTCGTCACATTTATAGAAAAGGAAAACTGTCGTACGAATGGAATATATTCCTTTATTTAATGTACGGTTCAGCTGAAAGCGGATACGCTACCAACACTCACAGTAGATTTTACGTACGAGTAACATGAGTAAATTTGAATTATTTGTGCACACTGAAGAAATATTTTCGGCGGTAACGATGATAACAAAATTGAATAGACCATTAACGAAAAACAATAAAGTCAAATCTATTATAAATAGGCTTAATTAATTCATGGAATTCATTCTAGATCAATTTTTGACAAAAGTATCGGTCTGATAAACGACAGGGTAATTACTAAAATACGGCTTTCACAAAGGCATGTCTTCTCAACACGTGAAATATCATCATCGATTTCACTTATCACTCAGCTTCCAAAACAAAACTTAATCAAGGAATAGTCGGGGATGGCTGACACTAAGCGTCAGTTTCGTATTCCAACAATGTAATGCTTGTTTTATACTTATTATCATCAAAATATGTCTCAAGACAGGAATCGAGTCACTTCAATAAGAGGTGCTAAACGTTAATTCATTGTCTACGGCGATATCTAAGTGCGGATTGCTACAGTTCACACGCCTTATCACACCAGAGAACTCTCAATAGTTATATTGCAATATAATAATTGGTAAAAAATAATAAAAAATATTATAATCGCCTTTATCAATAAAGCCACAGCACGTAACGAATACAAATAAAATGAAAAGAAACATAAAACTAATAGTGACGACGATTTCGCAACGTCTACCAAAATAACTCCCGAAGACCGTATCGAATCATTCGCATCATTTCGCATTAGCGGTGACAAAGTTCTAGATATACGAAACTACAACTAGTAAAGAATTAATAACTGTAAGAATATTCACTAAAAATAAAACTGTAGAAGGGACAAATCTATGAATCAATTCTTTTCATTTTACTGTAGACAGATGGTTATTTAATTTAAGATTACTTCCACATCAATCGCAATTTAATGATCAGATGAAATATGGAATATTGATTTATTTATGGACATTTCGGAGAATATGGCATAACTGAGATGTATATGAAGTCTAACCATTCCAAGTTTGAGATTGTGAAAGGACAAGAAATCCTATAAGCGAGACTAATAAAAATTATCATGGAAGTAGTTTGATATTGAAAAACATTTTAGCTCAACACCTTACAATAAAGAACACATTCACTGATTGTGGAAAGATCGTTTGTGTTGCATCGGTAAAATATGATGAAAATTGAAGCAAAAACCACGTTTCCGTCTCCGATGACACTGGAATTTTTTTCACATCTTCCGCCAATGCGGATTTTACAATTATTCTTTTTTATTCAAAGTTTCGTTACGAATCACCGGTGCTTACTGTACAATAACGAGATATAAATGATAGCATAAAACATCAACAACAAATCGGTATTATTAAAAAGTATCATTACTCAGTTACTACAATATTTGAATACAATTGATTTAATGATTTAACTTTATCGGTCTAAAAAGTTTAATAAACTGATGTAAAACAGACGATTTTGCAACCTGTACTAATTATGGTTTATCAACCACGAAGCTGTAAAATATGTTCTAAATAACTTGACAAAAATAATGATTTATACGAGTAGAGAGTCTGCATATTTGATGAAGAATACTTAAGAATCCCCGTGAAGGCCTTTAGGCATTTTGTGAAAGTGAAAACTGTTTGACGTTGATTGGACTTTTAAAAATTAAGTTAATGAATATTTATTATGTTGTTTATTAAGATCTCAATAATAAATAATTAGGTAGCAATCAGGTAGAATTATAAGGAAAGTGAACAGTTTCAATGTTTTTGGTGTAAGTATCTTCTTTTATCTGCGACCTTATGTTGACAACCCTAGTTTGTGGTGATCTATTGACAAAGCTATATCAACAGGTAGGTGTCGACTTTACGAGTGTTTGATAAATGTCAACACAGTGTATGCAAATAATTTGCTTCAGAGTTAAAAATCCTAATCTTAGACTTAAGATCTCATCTTTAAAGATAGAAATAAAGATTATGAAATATAAGAAAAATAAACAAACCCTTTGGAATCAATAAAGCAAGGTACAAATTGTACAAAATAAGATCAAACAGACATTAACACTATGATTGTATATATTGCCATAAATTAAAGCGATGAAATCTAATAACACAATGGCTAAAGAGATAACAGATCTTATTATGAAAATGACAACATCAAAAGGAATTGTTCCTCAGATGGACGCAATTCCTTCTTACACGGACCTGTTGAGATTTTACAGCGAACAAGACGATTAACTTCATTGTTAGAGGAGATTACTATCTGGAGATACTTCAGAAAAACCACTCGGCAAATTGTTTTATGAAAAACCAACAGCTTTGAATCGGGTCTTAATTCCGTACTTTAACAAGTAGACAAAGAATATTATTATCATCAGACACACCATTTTAATAAAATTCGTGTAGAGCTAATGTTATTTTAAATGTAACGTCAAAAGAAATAGCGTTATTCTGACTTTTGGAGATTGTAATTGTAAATTACTTATGCGCCGCTTCAACTTTAACTTGCGACACTTAAAAGTTATATAATGTAGACTTGAGTGGGCTACTAAGTTGTTACCAGTTTATTTGTAAAGATCTTAAGTGAGGAAAGTACAATTTACGTTTAAATGTCCTTCTATTTTGTTTGTAAATATATCTACCTTTAGTGTGAATTATGATCGCTCATCTGTCCCCAATGTCTGGTCAGACAGGTCAGTAAAAATACACCAGCTGTGTAATTGAACGATAACAACTTCAAAGGAAGCTCCTTTGAGATCTCTCAAGATTCATATTTTAAAAATTCCACGGGAAATTTTTCCACAGAAGTTAAGCGATAGAGGCCAATTTATTTTTTATTTCGCCAACTCACCGGCGTTTCGAGCTATTCAGGTATTCGTATTGTCTCCAGCAAGTTGACTTATGCGAGACCGTTTTAAATGTTGTACCTGACGTAAAACAGATGGTCTGCCAGTTTTGTATTTCTGTGTACATACTGTAGTGCTTTCAAACGTGTTGATATTGTTGACGTTTTAATGGATATAAAGTGTGACGAATATGCTCGCATACTATTGTTTAAGTACAAATTAAACTAACTGAGACTTTACATAGTCTGATATTGTATATTTAAATAGCGAATCCAAACATTAGTCAATGTATTGTAAATAATGTTCTGCAACTATATTTTCACACAGATAAAACCGACGCTGCTGATAAGGCGTGAGAAAGCGATTCTTGTATCAATAACCTAGATAAGCTATTAATAACAAACCACTTCAAAAGAAATATTAATTGCTTGGTAGATTAAAAAAAAGCAGCAAAAATGAAATTGTTTTCTGCATAGTTAGAACAGGGTATAAAACAAGAAAGATTCGATTTAACGATTAAATCCATTGTTACGATCAGTTGATCACAGACAGTAAATCCATTGATAAACGTGAAATCTGCGAAATGCTTTCGATTGTTTCCATAACCATAGAAAACAAAAACAATAGGCATTCGGATATATTTTTCAAACATTCGATTTCATCGTTTAAATTTCACCTTCGATCTAGCCCACTTTGTCTTAGCTTAATTCAATGCGGTTCTAAGTTACAATCCCACTCAAGTTGTTTGCAGTTCGTGTAAATGACTCATAAGACTTATCTTCGGAGGTATAAATAATTTTATAACAATATCACTAACTATATTTAGATGATAAAGATAGGTGGTTATATAAATTAAATTAAAATTGTCATGTTCTTCAGTAATGCTCATGGAGCAATCGAGAAGACTAATTAAATTCATAGAAACAATAATGCAAACCTATTATAAAAAAGAGTCAACAAGCGTGACGGTCTTCAATGAAAAAAAACACAGCAGATCCTTTGGTTTTTACAACACTGAACACTGTTAACCTTGGATAGTCCAAGCTCAGGCACATAAGATAAGTTTTTTGCACTGTTCACTAAACACTAGCAACAATGTTGGTGACGTACTGTTTCGTTAATTGTTTATGACATACGCGGAAGAGCGACGCGTGCGGTTGCGACCGCCGGCCGAGAGCGACTGGAACCGCGCAAGCGCTGTCAGCGACGTGTCGCTAGAGAAAGCAAGTCTCTTGCGCAGAAAAATATATGACTTCGCTACATTTTTAAAAACATCGCTGTTTGCGCTAGATTCTGAATAGAAATCCTTTCTAGCTGGTCAATGTAGATGGGAAACAACTGAAAAAGTGACAAGGGAAAAGTAGATATAAAAGGCGTTAACTAGATAACGGATGTTTATTCTCTCTCCATTACAGGATGCGCATACCATTCCGGCTTTGGATACCATCTGTTCTTCCTGTCCGCCATTAATCTGCGAAGCCTCATAAGTATCATAACTAACCAATCGCCCTACTGTTATGTCAAACAAACATCTCTGTGCGTCAACCAATACAAACAGTGAAAAACACCTGTTGCTCGGCAACAATAGGTAACGTCCAAGGTGATTTAGTCGGGGCGAAGGTCAATGGCATGGCACAGCAGCAGTGATAATGATGATTATTTCATACGCCATTTTACAGTACAATTTGCGCTAATACGTAAAGATTATGGACATTCATGAAATAGGAGATGACTTGAATACGGTAAAGATGATGACTTCTCAGAAGAATCTTAATATTTTTGAGAGTCAACCCAAACTAATGAAAGACCAAAGACATTTTTAAACGAACACGAATATAATTCTGATTAACGACTGTTTAAACTAAACAAATTATCTCGCATTGACGTAATTATAAGTAGATTTCAACCGGTAACATCATCAGGCCCATCAGTCTTATTAACAAAAATCTCAACTTTACGGAAGGCAGTGATATTAATTTAAAACACAAAATGTTGAGAGTAATTACAAGACGAATGCGTTCACAGAAAACCACCGTTCATTACATTTATAGTTCGATCGTAATGAGAACTAAACCGATAAATTCACAGATTACGAAGCCTCCACAGTGAATTGTCTGATAGTCAACGAGTAGAGAATCCGAGCGATGAACGTCAAAGTCCTTTAAAAAGAAAACATCATAGATCAGATTTAGCCAACGACCAGAGACCTGGAAAACAATTCATAAAACGTATAAAGTCAATCAGTCAGAAATGGAAGTATAGTTGTATAGGAATCAATCTCTCAATGGTTACTCTTTACGCTTATCGCTTATTACCACTGTATAAAGCAAACAGCCGGCTAGTGAACGTGCGCAGGCGCAAGGTCGTTGTGGAACCGGTTCACAGCTCCAATACGACCAGCTACAACCTCATAATGGCTCAAAGCAATATTCATTGACCAACATGATATGCGTGGAATTGCACTGTGGTAGATCCGTGATGAAATATTGAACAAAATCTACGGGCGTTGCGTTTAGGGCACAAAAAAATTTGAATATAGCGTCTGAAAATAAATTGAATTTGATTGAATTGACTTATGAAACCGGAATGTAATTATTCTAATTAACAATAGATTAAATTTAGGATAGAGTCAGTGCCCAATCGTTTGTGTGGGTCGTAGGTGATTCAAATAGTTAAGCAACATTCTGCTCCTACAAGAGTTACTCGTAAATGGGTGATCATTAGTAGCATAATTACGTAATGCGGTCGCTAAATCGTTAAGTTTGTCACCGGTGGCAAATTTGTAGTGTTTCTTGGTGTGAAAGCATTTTAAATTGCTCTTGGTTGTTATGGTGAATTGTCTGATAATTCGCGGTGACTTAGCTTAATATTAGTGAAATTTGTATGGAAATAATTTTCTTTTCAATCCTTATTCTACCTGTTTATTGATAACTGTTTGGCTTCTTATAGATAAAAAAAAATGGTTTTCATATACATGCTAATGGTTTTTACCCGATTATAGCTTTCAATTATGACCGGACTAAATGAGAGTGCTTCTTTTAAGTTCCAACTGTTAAAGATTAATCCAGACTGCCTGACGAAAAATGATATTTTTACTTTGGTAACAGTAAAAATGTTGGAAATGTTGCTAACTGACCTTAAACCAAGTACATAGAGGACGAAGTTATTCATAAATTCATCAAATCCAGTGAGGCTATCAACAATTTAATATTTAATGCAGAGATTTCCTTGGAGTAGTGCAAGGACCCTTCAGCAAATTAAATTAATCTAGCAAGTGAACATTCCCTAGCGGCAATCAACCTGAAATCTCGGAGCTATTACCGCTGTTGGACATCTTGGTGAATATTAACTTACATAACTGTCACAATGTAGGAGATTTATACGATCTACTGACTTTGTCAAAGTCAAATGGTTAACTTTTTAGGTTAGTTGTTTGGAAGTTGTTCTCTCGTACCAGATTATGATCATATTTATGGAACTATCAATGATGTGAGAGAAGGCAAACATAAAGGGGAACCTGCGGTTCACTCGTCTAATCTAATCCATCCATGGCATTCTATAAAAAGATTTAAACCTAATGGGACGATGAAACCTAAATTCAATCACTACTGCATTAAGTCAGATCAAAATTAAACTTTATATAATTATGTAATCAAAGACCTAGAAAAAAGAGTATGTAATATTAGAAATGTCGTCAACAATGAAGTTTAATATAACAATGTCAATGTAGGCTATTGTAACATTTACTAATAAGCGAAATGAATTAACGACATATCAAACCAGAACCACAAATTGATAATACTCGTTAATTTATCAACGTTGCTGACATCAGCAATGTAAAGGCTAATGCTTTTTCGAGGTACGAATATTATCATATTAAGATTGAAAAAGATAAAGAGTGTATTAAAATTACAAACAACTAGCGTTTTTCTTTAATCTTAGGAACCTGCAGTTTTATATTTGAAAAAAATTCAGATGCAAATTCTTAAAGCTTTCATCGCATTCATTATTCGTGTAATTTGAACGATTTCTTGCTTGAATTTCTTATACATTTGAAATTTCCACGAGCACGAATCTATCATGATTTCAGAATAGAAAGGAAAAACTTCAAAAAATAATAATCGGTATCATAATGATAATCGTAAGGGGACAATATTACATACAGTTGTAACATTTAGTAACCAGTGTCTTAACTCGGAGAATATTATTATCAACCCATCTATGGCATTGGCTAGGGTTTGTCAAGATAATAAATAATCTCAACATACTGAGCAATAAATCAATGTCATTTGCTAACTGGGGGGCCCGGGAATCCTGAACGCTCCACAAACTTTCAAAGTTATGTGCGTGTTAGAAATTAATTATCAATCGCTTCAGTGAAGGCTGAAGAAACTTGACGTACAACTCTCCATAGTTTTTTGAATATGTGATGATCTACTAATGGATTTTATGTAAGGCGCCAAACTCGGAGATCTTTCGTTCAAACGATATTTGAATTAGATAAAAAAAAAATAAAAAAAATGAGAAATCCAGTGTCACCAACGTGGACCAACAATAGCCTGGAGCTAATCAACAAACTAGGTAGGAGACGCGTCATCTTCTGTTAAGTTGTAAATTTCAATAATATCATAAGTACGCTCGATGCATTGCCAACCAAGACGAGGGAAATGTAGAAGCATCAGTCAGCAACCTAACCTGACGACCCATAAATAAAGCGTCGATGCTATTACAGCGCTTAGTGAGGTAATATAAACAATACGGTTCCGATAGTAGTCCAACGTGATCCACCTATCTGTGGCTGACCCAATGTTACGGTAACCTAGCAGTTGTAAGTTGCGGACAGTGCATAGCTGTAAATTTATACTAGATCTCAGTTATGATGATCATGTAAGCTACATTTGCTGCCGGTGAAGAAAACAATTCTTGTTCAGTTTATGACCTTGATTCTTGTTAAGTTTGTGTCAGAAAATGAAATACTGTGTGCAATTTTTGTGTTGCTTCTTTCTCTCTCTTTCTCTCTCTCTCAGTTTCTCTGTCTGTTGAGTCTGGATAAGCTTTAAACTTACAATTAGTAAACTTGTCTACAATTAAATATGTTTCAAAAATGTTAAAGGTTTATGCATCAAAATGTAAACTGCCTAATGAAGTTACTAATAAAATGTAATCCCAATTCGAAGTCATCGGATCCGAAAGAGGAAGTTGTAAGGTGATATATTTAGTCAACTACACCCACAGCATGAACGAAAAAACACTATTTCCCAAGAAAAGGTCATCCAATCACCAATGTGGGAAGACTTGATATTACGTAACATTTGGTTAATTACATCCATCTTTATGTATTCTATCATAAAGTTGCCAATGATTTTTATAGCCAAGTAGTTGAGTTCTTTGGGTCAAAAAATCGATGTAGTAAAAAAACTTTCAATTTCATACATTTCTGTTGCCATTTTTGGCTTCCTGTAAGACATTCAAGAAAATTCAATAGCATACTATTAAAGAATTGAAGAACGAGGTATATCCCGCGTAACACATGTTAAGAAACACGTAGACGACAAACTGAATACATAATGTAACGTGCACACGATCGTAACCAGCTCATGGTGTCAGAATTAATGTCGCGGAGAAACAAGGACATAATGCATTCTTCCTCTATCATTATTGATTCGTCTTCTTGAACTAAATGCTACATCCAACAGCTTGAATTAAATCCTACAAGTTGCCTGTCATACCCGAACATAATATTAGTGACAAATAAATATGTAATCGGATTAGAAAATATTGTTCTAGAAACACAAAAGTAGTCAAGACCTAATTGAGAATATTCTCCCAAGTCTTGATAATAATGTATTTAAATTATAATACATCGCAATACAAATTCATCCTCGTCAAATAGTAGATTAAATTTCAATTTTATCTTCGTCAGGGCTTACACCTGCTAAGCAATTGATAACCTTTACTTTAGACAAATAAATTTTAATAACAACATAATGTACAATCCCAGGGATTATATCGGAAGTGCAAACCCTGACCCAAATACCGCAGGAGCCTTAATCGTTCGTCCTAATCCTGCTAAAACATAAATCTGAACGAGATTAACTGTAGGTGTCTCACACAACGACGTATAAATGGTGACCGAAGGATAATTTGTTGGGATTGTAACTTTATCCGCACTGTCCCTTTTACTTTGGACAGTTCTGGATAACTAAACCTCTTGATGACCTTCCGCCATAATGCGTGTACTGCTTGCTCAACCAATGGTTTTAGTTGCTCAAAAATTTAAAGGCACAACTCAAATTGTATTTTATTGCTGATCATGTCATTTATTTCAACATGTCCAACCATGACTCCTGGTGATAACTTGTGCATTCTTTTGTATTCTTATTTACACTGAACCATTTCCTTTCTAGTTCTTTGCAGTACTTCTTACAACTCCTTTCAACAATCCATTCGCTTTCTTGTTGGCAATATTTAAGAAAGTACAGTCTTCAAACGCCTCTTATCTAGTCCGCGAGTATGCAAATAAAGCCACTGAGAATAGCCGATGTAATCTCAAGAATGGAGATTTCAATGCAACAGGGCAATCTCCGGCTTTGAGTGCTGTAGGATTCCGCTAAGTGTCCTCGTCGGAAGACGTCCCCGCGGTAATCCTCTTAAATCTTTGAAAGCCTCAGACACCGTCTATGCTATCTGTAGACGCTATACAAGATGATGAAAAAAATTTCTGCACTCCGTTCGTATATTACTCGGTCTTAATCTTTGTCAGATTTATAATTTGGCGATCCTTGGACTATGAACCTTAGTGATTTATACGCAAATCCTTATATACAAAAATCTAAGGTACACGTGTGTGTTTGTCACTGATCTCACCCTAAAAAGCTACCTACACCAATTTTGATGAACATCTACTAAAGCTAGATGAAAATTAAAGGTCTGGTCGGGGGTACCTGATGCGAAAAGCAAAAGGATCAATTAAACTATAAGTGATAATATACTATGTTGCAGAATAACGTCTGCCAAGCCTTCGATGTATGTACGACTGTATTGTATTATGTGACTTAAATTCGTCAAACCAATAAACGTTTCAAAGGATTATTAATAAACGTATCGATTGTCACTATATTGACTCAACGTCTTTTGGTTTTACTAAGAATGGAACCAATGGAAGCAATAGCAATGTTTAGTAATAACAAATAAATAGGTGAGTAATATAATTGAATTTTATAGAAAAACGATTGCGTCGACAGCTAGGAAAGGGGCGGAAGCATTAAATCACGTTAGTCGCAGCTTTGAAGTTTAATTCTCGTAGTGTTTTGTGCCAACGATTCCGAAATGAATTGCTCGAAAACCCAATTTATAATGGAGGTTAATTCTACAACAAAAACCACTCTAATTTTAGACATAACGAAATACTGGTTCAGAATTTATAATCAGAGAAAGATTTTTACATTTTTGGGGTTCCGCTCAGTAAAAAAATAACTATATGATTGACGTTTGTTGTACCTAAGTCGATGAATAAATGAAAGAAAGAGTACTTACTGATCATCCTGTATTTCACACCCTCATAAATTTCGTCTTTTATGAGGCCAAAATAATGGTGAATAAATCGATTTTCTTACCTGCAATAAAAAAAAAAACATTTAAAATATAGAAACGATATAAGGTTTCGAGTAGTTTTAGCAGCAGCGTACAGGATTAGAAAAAAAAAACATAAAACTTCCGAAAAGGAGTAAATATTTCAAGTATGTTATTATTCTAACATAGCCGATGTCATACTCACGATGGAAACAAATGAAATAACACCTCATATCCCATACTTCATTTAGCCGTTAAGACTGCAGAACGTGCCAAAAACCGACCTACAAAACAACATACTCTTATACATTCCCCTCCTGCCCATTCGGATCATAACAATAATTTACATCGCGATTTCACAAAACCCGTTCAAGTTTACCATCAAACCGTGCTAAACTTAACAGTTACTGGACAACGGTCTAACAGACGACCGCAATCGTTAACTGGGTGAATGCGTTACGTGTTCCGTATTGATACATTATTCCTATTAAACACTATTGTGATACTTTACTCTATTTTCTGTCCTTGTCTCGCGGTCTTATCTTGAACGAAACGGCGAAGCTTTTAGAAAGAAACTGGTAAATATTTTTTTTATGTAATAAGGTATTTTCATTATTTCTGATAAATGACACATTAAATATAGATAAGTACCTACCTATCTAAAACTAAAAACATATACTTGTAGCTACATGTCTCTTTCTCCTCTCTGACATATGGTGATTCTCTTACACCACATAAACACTCAGTGACATTCATTATATCAACCCACAAAAAACCTATAACAGGTCTTAGCTTAGGATAAGTTTTACATTTGATCTACTCTATTATTTATTTTTTCATTACCTACTCAACTAATCACTACAGCTAGTACGAATTCTTCCCAATTATTTTTGATAATAATGTCTAGACATTCGTGTCCCAGATTGCAGGTAATCGATAACACTGCATAGCGAATTGGATAAGGTTTTGCGGAAGAATGTGTGGAAACGTAGCGGGGAAATACTGCCGACAAACTTATACCGCAAATAGCCTTGACCGTTTAGTTTAGTTAGACTTTACACCAATACTTAAAGTTGGCTATATCTATGCATTTGTTGATAAATATAAAATCCTACCATACGTGTGTTTGTCACTGAACTCCTAAACGGCTACACCGATTTGAATAAATATTTAATGGTGCATTTAAGGGTCACCAAGTTTGTTAGTTTAGTTCTCTAGTAATTAATATTTTTTCAATTATTACGGAATTCCAATTGCATTATATAAATTGAGCTGTAACTACATGTGTTATTAATGGTCCTTTAATTACACATTGGATCGTTTGAACAGCTTACAGTTATCACAAACTTTCCGGGCCTTACTTTTATTATGACAAGCATGTAAAATATACGCAGCGGTACGTAATAAGTCGCATACACATTTCAACATTCGCCCCACAATCGTAAAGAGACGTGAAGCCTGACTTAACTTACAGAGATCTAGTTACAGGATCGCGCAATTCACCCGCCACGCCAGCCGCCCGATGTCCGTTAAAGTCTGGCTCTATTACGTAATCTATGTGTCAATAAAAACACCTGTCTTGTTTTTTATTTTAATATCAGGTCCAGTTATGTCAGAACTTGCTCCCCGCATTATTATTCCCTTTGTGTCCACATGAGCGTCTGCATATGAATTACATACCCATAACCTTCCGTGTATAATGTGACTGTCCACCCTAGTAGGTAATTGAACCATTCTGAGTTCTTTAAGTTTGACAGGTCTACTACAAAAACTGTTTTAATCCTGCTGCTAAAACATTTCTAATGCCTCTTAAGACATTTTTAGTACTGGGTGTTTTTTCGTATCTGTTGCTGTAGAATATTAACAGGCCGCCGTATAATAAGACACAAAGTACCTATCCTCATATTCTGAACTTCACTGAGCTATCCAGGAAAACATAAATATTAGCCTATTCAAGCGTCTTCAACAAGCAAAACTTCGTAATATCCACTGGCTTAACAGACCCCTATAACATTTTAGTATGCTCTTATCTCATGATCAGTAGAAACAAATGGTTTCACCAATCCACACTAGTAGCAGTTACCAGTATCCATTTACATGTGGTTGCACAAATCGTTCTTAATCTCGAGTTACTGGTTATGAACGCGATTGCCGAAACAAAACGACATATTGGGATAATACTCGTTAAGATTAACGTTATGTATTCATTTGTGCAAGTTACGAAGGTCATTTAAAGAAATGGCATAAGTAAATTAAGGTCAGTATATTGTCTGACGCATACCTGGTGTTGCCATACGTCGTGGTTTGCCCGGATTTGCCCTAAGAGAGGGGAATTCCAGGCACAATTTGAAAGAGGCTTTTCAAAATTATTTCGGGAAAACCTAGACACTTTTTGCGTCAACGAAATTTCGATCACTTAAAGGATAACCAACAACCCTCCCTTTGGCTTCGCCGTAGTCGGATAAAAAACCAAAAGTAATCTTCACAACAATTTCCACAAAAAAAAATATGTCAGAAAAGTACAAAATTGTAACCCAAATATTCGATTTTCGAAACTTTGGTCCAGTCATGGCTACTAACTTTGTTCGCATACCGCATTCCGGGATAATATATATGTAGATTACTTTCTTTCTTCTGTGGCATTACGCCATTTGTTGTCGTGTTTGCCGGTATTTAGGCATCGACCATCGTACATGTTTTGGGTGGTGTCTTGTGGGCACCTTATCTCTCCAATATATCAGACTTCCGCTTCGAGAACTCGTGTCTTCAAACCATTGTTAACGTTAAGATATTAAATTTCATTTTCCTCCTTCCCTGTTATAATACCGTCCTATCTTCCTTGTAGCGATTTTTCTTCCCGTTGCGATTAATATCATTCACTTTGTGGCGATTTAGATTACGCCTACTTCAAGTTAAATAGTGACTGCTTACGATGGTTATTTTTAAGGAAAAGTGATATATTGTAATCAGAAAGATAAAGTCTAGTTTGCACATAGAATTGATGCATACTATTTTATTCTTTAAATCACGTAATATATGAGAACGTTATAATATTGTAATAGGTACTACCTTACGGTTGATATTGGACGAAGGGATCTGACACTATTGTAGTTATGTAACTGTGGTTCAGCAGACTACAACATAAAGGGCCCGGATTCAAAGTTGAATATTTCTTTATCCCAGTTTAGTTTTCGTATCATATAATTCTTACTTACCTTTTAAACGAACACTCGCATTCTTCCCTGGTACAAATGTACATAGATTTAGATTTTTGCACTTTCGACGTCATTTCACACCTCACAGTCTGATTATTGTCTCACAACACTGGTTATCTGATTACCAATTTACAACACTACATAACACATTGAAAGACTGTCACCAAATCATTTGAATCGCTCGTCATAGATAAAATCAATCAATACCACTCTGTGTAACTAAACCATTCAGTCAATTTGTTCGACACATTTGAGGAAAGGACTGATAAACAGGAAACAATATACCAAAATTGCAACTGCGAACCGTGACAGTAGAACTACAAAGCGTGGCTAATGTGGTGACGTATTGTAAGAACATTATGTATTCTCTAATAGGATCGTAGACATCGCTGTAGAGGCCATTATGGTTTAAAGAAAACTATGCTCTATTGATGGACGGTAAAAGTCACACAATCAACAAAAATATCGCACTTAATCACGTAACAAAAACTATAGCCACACAGATTAATAACATCTCCGTTTTAATTAAGAAAGCTGGTGGTGCTGCAACAATATGAGAACACTATAACGAACAATCTCCACGCAGGAAACTTCGCGACTAAGTTGTAAGTTGAATGCGCAAGGGATTCATTTTATACTTTAAAACGTGTTTGTGTTACTGTGGAACAAACAGTTCTGAGTGGTTAAGCATAAAATGGGGTAACAGTTGGCCGTAATCCAACTTTATACTTTTCTACTTCGTTTAATCCAAAACTTGGCAGTTTCTAGAACGATCATTAACTCTTGGCGTTGCTTAGACAAAAGAGTATAACATTTACTCTTTGATAACATTGGCAATCAACGGAGACAAGAGAAACACCATATCACCCCATACCATTACCTTGTCTTTAAATATTTACAACTTTTAGAGCATAAAACTGAATGGAAAAGATTTCTTGAAGTTCAGAAGTAGGTACGTCCAATGAAAGCGTCTTTAAGGCAAAGCATCTTATCTTGAAACTTATCAGTAACTTTAGTACTGGCAGTAATGTTTTACAAACTCGGAACTAATCTCTGCTTATCAGACGAGAATACAGTTTTCAAGCAGTTTCCTCTTACAAAAAAAAAAGTTAATCTACTAAGAGCAAATACCAAGGAAAGTTATAAAATATAATTAGCATCTCTGACCATGCACTTCAAAGAATCTCAAAGCTGCCAATGAATAATATTGGTCAGAATCTATTAGTAAACAACTACTAGGCTTTCTCCACAACACTAAAACAGAAGAGTATTCCATTACACTGCTCCTGAAGAATGCATGTCTCAAGAATAATATACCACAAAATCAACGTCACGTCATATCAATTACAACACCTTAAAGCCATAAACCACAAAACCACACCGCTACTGGCAGAGTATGTTTAAATATACTACTGGTGACACAGTTACCAACAAGCTTAACAACAATGTCAACGATATAGAAGATCGAATTTTAAAAAATTATACTAAAAAAAAATTAAACCAGCTTCTACAAAGGTAATAGAAAATTACGAGACAGCGAATTAGACAGCACCACGATACTGATAAGAGATAAGATTTCGCCAATCACAGTCTTACAGATTAATATCCTTGCTCCTGAAAACTCTTTTGAAAATGAAAACGAAACACAAACAAAAACAAACAACGTTCAAATGTTTCAAAAAACAGAATTGTGTATCGAACTTAAAAACCCGCATATAGCAAGGAATGTTAATATCAACTGGTTAAATTTTTAAATTTCTACGTACTATGTTTTCACATTTTATGCAATGAATTAATTATGTAGAATAACACAACACTGCAAGGTATAGTTTTAACTGAATATTACAAACGAGTAATAAAGTTGAAAGAGGCGTCACTTCGCCATCTGTTTGTGTTGTAACAATAGAATGGGCGGTTCCCGATTTAAATGACGTATGTTATGTTGTATCGTACAGCATACTGGATTGCAATTCAAAAGTGCTAGGTTCGATTCCCACTGACACAGAATTTAAATGTGGAAATATAAATTTCGACACCGCCAATAGAGCAGCAATCGGTAAAATCGATTTTTTATATGTTTTAAAAGCCAAAAAAAGTATCTTTGTAATTTCATAGCAACGATCATCTTAGTCATCAGCAGCAACAAAAGGATTACAGACGCATTGATTAATATGGAGGACCCACTTATTACAGCCTAGCTAACTTCCTAACAGAAATCTAATTCGTGTTTAAAATTTTGTTTGCATAATTAATTAGTATTAAATAATACGTTCTCCGACCAAATTCACTCAAAGCCTAACATTAACCCTAATACTGTTGAATATAGTTGCATTTAATTATACTTAACGTCAGCGGAAATATAATATGAATGAACATAATTAAGCGACAATGCAGAGCATCTTCCACTGCTTGGAATATTTTGAGGCATTAATTTTGTTTGCGAAATTGTAGGAAACTGTTTTGTGTTACGAGAAAGCAGGTTCTTTATGTAATTGTGAAGCCTGGGTCGGATATGTAGCATAGTATAGGAGCATAATAATATGTCTATTCTTATTTCGCAAATTCTTTGCTTCCATTCTTCATTATCAACTGTCTTTTTCGAACTAGCATTAGACTTATATTCTTATTTTTCATATCTTCTCTTACACATCTATCCTTTTTTATTATCTTCTCTTACACACCAATCCTTTTTTATTATCTTCTTTTACACATATATCAATCTTTTTTGGCCGTCTATACATTCATGTGCATCAGTCTTCTCATCATCTGGTACTCGAATTTGTTTAAGGATTACACCAAATCGATTTTCAAACGACAATGACCAAGTACCTTATTCACTCCATGCATGAATAATAGTTACTTACCATTAACACTTACCAAATCTAATATTGTAGTACCTAGTTAGTGCAAGTAACCATCTCCATCGATCCATGTGACGTGTAATGCCAGCATTAAACCTTAGAATAGCATCCTTTTAGCATGTTTACGTTATTTTAGCGGATTGAGCACCCGTCGTAATTCGAGCCTCGCAAAGGGGGCGCTGACGAGCTCGTACGTCTAATGAGCTGCGTTCTTTTGTTTTTTTTCTACGCCAGAATCCTTTGTTCAACCAACTCAGTGTTAGTATGTCGCGTAGGTTTTCGTTTACGTATAGCGGCGGATTTCAATGTCTGTTGCATTGGTATCTTCTCGAGGATATTTGGGCTAGAGCATCCGGTCTGCGATCGAAATACGACCATAGCTCATTACGTCAAACAAGAGACTACACACGCTCGATATCTCTGACTGACAGATGTCAATGTCAACGTCAGTAATCTGTCAACGCGGCATTCTCATTGACGTGTGTAACGTGAAGATGTCACACACTGAACCGATCGTATAAATTATTGACCAATGTGACGTGATTTTTGAACCTTTTCTTTTCGTTCCATTAAAGAAACACCACATAACAAGCTTGCCACGCGACCCCGATAAGGGGTCGTAATACAAATAAATTGAGAATTTATAATATAGGCGTTTCCATCCAAATTGGGACGCACGCTTCTACGATATTTCAGTCTGCAAGTGAAATACTTCCTGCTTGGAAGTGGAATGAATGGTCTCGCCCTGAAATTGAGGTAAGTAATGTTTATATGACCTGTTAGTAAAAGAAGTATATTTCTACTCGTGTTTATGATGTCCGAGAAAGTGTTTAAAGAGTAAGTACTGTTTTAACAGATCTACAAACATCCACATTAACAGAAGCTTATAATTCTTAATGTCATAATTATATTGTGGCAAATCTTTCAATCCAATACTGTGTCGGGAGGAAATCTTTAAAGGTTTCATGGGAGGCGGAATTTTGTGGGACTTCTTTCCATTATGACTCCTTCAAACGGCATTCAAAGCTTATGGTTATTATATTATCGATAGTATTTTACGTAGGTAAATAGCCAGCAAAGGATTAAACAAGCAAGTGAGAAGTGGTCACTAACATGTTGCCAAATTATTACAGACGCGTTTTAAGTAAAGGTGACTCAGCATATCATCCTATTTGGTTCTTCGATATATTATCTACCACCAGAATCACGCTTTACGAGTACCATTATATGAACTAGTTTGAGCTATTTATTACTATATGAATTAAAGATTAAACACAAAATCAAAGTTTGAAAGAGACGCATGATGCAAACTGTAATGTCAATAACTATCTTTATGTGAAGGAGGAGCCTTAGCAAAGGGGGTCCCATTGACATGTTTAGATTAGGAAGCCAACAAATGGCACGATTCGAATTATAAATTTAATTTTCTCGTTTCTTAATACATCCACGATTAGGTAAAGTTTGTAAACGAATTGAGCAAGGTATAGTTTTAACAAATATACGATTTTTAACAGACCCAGCAAATGTTTACATAATTATAATAAAAATAGCAACACGTGCTGCATTTTAAATGCGCTGCACTGAAACTTGTTTAACAGGTGGAATTAAAACAGTAAACACACTTTTATCCGGATTTATTAAAAACAGTACTTTCTATTTTAAATTTTACTAACGCTTTGCAAGATGTATACCTGCAATAATTTTTATAATATTGTATGCGTTCAAATTCTGTAAGCACCCCTAAAATTGTATTATAAAAAATAACTAGTTTTGTTTCGTCAATAGAGTAAAATATCGAAAACTAGTATAGGTACTAGATAGAAGGCTAACTGTTATTCTTAATAATTAGTTCTCAGACAAATAGCTACAGCTTGATTCACAGAGCAAGGAATGTATCTGTATCGTGGCTTGATTAGATCGATTGTCAATTGATTTTCTTAGGTACATTAACTTGACACTAGATGGTGCCATAGTGAATAAACCAACAACACAATTCAGTTAGCAACACCAAGTGTTGCTCGGTCACCCAGGTACTTTATTATTATCAAAGCAACAAACAACCTCGAGTTGGAAGTAATCTCTGGTTGGTGGTTTCATTTCAAAGATCAGAGCATAACCCTTAATAAATATTACATTTCGTGAAAAGCCTCTCAAAGGTCCTCAAAGGCATGCCAGAGTTTCCTCTGACCCCGAGTATTGCGAGTCAGCCCACGCGGTAAATAACTCACTTTGTAAGTACCTACAGTTATTCTACGTGAATTTACCTTTGGCAAGCTCCGCTTTTGAGTTTTCTGAGTTTGCTAATGTCTCTTTTTACATACTGGCAAGTAAGGTACAGTAACGGTTTTGCCAACACGATATTTATTTATTTATTTGGAAAATACATTGGTCATAGTAACTCATCTAGTAGGTTACATTACATGATTACACTATTTGGGAATTAGCGTGTTAAAAAATTTGATTTAATATCATTTATTTATATGGGTATCAATTATAAACTTAAGACACAAATGACATTTAATAACAGACTGGTGACATATAAAAATACATACCAGATCGTAATTGTAACATGTTATTTTACCTCGTTAAATAAAACGAGATGTAGTATTTAACTTAGTAGCAATATTGGTCAACAAAAGAAAGAAAGAACAACATATAAGTATATTTAAATTATGATAGAATAATAAAGTAGTAAATCATATTGCTTGTCGTATTACCTGCCATAGCAATAGTACGTAAGCTTTATGGAAGTAATTAATGTGAACTAAAATTGTTTCATATATATTTGCACTGAGGAAAATGACTTGAATTCTCTGTCGCAAATAAATTGTAATGCGGCATATAAAGCCTCCAACTGCTCGGAGAATTTCCGTGGGCGAATTTCCAAGCGGAGACTTAAATGCCTTTTCAACATTAAATTTGTTAATATTTAATATAACTTTAAATAGAGAATCTTTTTACATTTTACCAACAATATTTCCAGAGAAATGTACCTACCTGTAAGGAAATATTGTAAGCATTGTCGCATGTAAAAGTGGTACCTAAATGTAAGTATACGCCACGAGCTTGAAGCAATCGATACGTTTGATATTGAAATCTACCAGGTATATCGAACAAGTCTTTAATCTACTGTTTGACATATGAGTTATGGTCGAATTTCGACCACAACAGGTCCTCTAGTATTAATAAAAATGATAATTACCTTTATTATAACGGTCACTCACCAACAACGTGACAATTGTTACTGTAACGCGCATCAGAACGATTATGTTGTAACAATTGAAGATTTTCTCTTTCGACGCAGTAATGGCACTTTTACCATGCAAATCACTTATCGTCGACATGCAAAACGGTAGCGCGTGCATGTAGGGCTGTCAACGAGTATCATTATTTTATAAGAAATTTCTTATTGTGTCTAAATATATTGGAGTTTATTTTACCTACGACGACGTAGAGATGGTTTATGTATGTAACTTTTTTGTCCATTCAATTTTTTTTGCACTTGAAATGTTAAACATTCCTATTGTGCAGTTAGTAGGTACCTACCTATAGTTAACCAGCTATATTTTAACAATACAAACTGCCTGAAAATGAATGAATTAGGTGAATTTTTACTAGAAGAGCAGACAAATTGATATTAGTGATATGCATGCATTTATATGTTTGTTTGGTGTGGACTGGAGTTTTTAAAGTTTTATGACTTACAAAATTTTATGTTGTTCTAATTCTACCTAGTTTATTTTGGTTATTTTTTTTTTATCTTTACTTTAGGTTTTCAACTTTATTACTAACATAATTTTCCCCGTAACAATACCTAAAATAAAAAGCAGCAGCCCTGTGTGAACCAAACAAAATTTTAAAGCATGTGAGTTAGAAAGTGGTGCGCCTTGTATGGTGACTGCTATGTGGCAGTGAGTAGACAGTAGGTACTTTATACAACTTTTTTTGTACTTAATTTATGGGTATTATAAATTTCATTTGTGGGACACATAAGACTTGAATTATATATAGGTACGTTATACTATTATTATATCGTGAGTTAAGGAAAAATAATTTATTTAATCACCAATATAATAAGCAAACAACTCTGGTCCAGAAAGTATTAAAGATAATGTTTCAAAAATTATATTTCTTCTCTTAGAGAAACGATGATTTAAGGGGAGGGGTTGGGGGTCTTAATTTCTAGCGCCATGGGATTAAGCCCTGGATCCCTATAATGCCAATGCCACCATTCTTGTATAGTCTAGTGAGTAATGTGTCACTCGAATTGGTTAAAAGGTGCATTTGCTCCTTTAGAGCACATGGCTTCCTTTTTTTTAATAAATTAATAAGTGTACTATGACAACGCAAACACTTAGTTGAAATATGACAACACATTCGAAGTAATGCTCTAGTGTTCCTATAAACCTTTAAGTTCCAAGTTTTCCGCCTTCTACCGGCAAACTGCCGTCAATGTTTTTCAACGATTGCCGTTGAACTAAATTTACGACAGTTCGAGAAAATTACAACAATAAACGTCAAGGATACACTGTCTCAGAATGTTTTGGCGACGAGAGAATTGTGTAAATCTAATAGCTTGCCAACTTACTGGCAGGAAAAACATTATAAAGTACTATTTAAACCTTAATTGCCCAATTAACTCCGGTATTCTTATTCCATTCTTTGGAACCATTGAAGGTTGCGGCTTAGCGAACTTAATGAAAACATTACAGTTGAAAAAACATTTTTCTATTTGTCCGGTAAGTATAAAAAAATGTTGAATCAATTTGTTATAGTGCTCTGTGAGTTTTATTCTGTTCAATATTGAATAATATAGGACACATTTGTAAGCTATTTCAGCTGTAGAGCATATCTAAAATGGACATAAAATCATAAAAACCCTCGACAAATATTACCCTCCTTCTAGCGTAGTGGGGTAGTTAGCGCTAAAAAGACCGTTGTAAACACTTGACCACATCTGTGTAGTATACTATTCTTAACGCCATAATTAAAGTGATTGAGCGCGAATGTAGCCATAACATTAGAGCTCCAACATAGCTACAACTTGGCTAATAAATATTAAAAGATTTCAAAACGTTGTATCCAAGACCTTGAGCGTCCTCTAATTAGGAAAGTTTCGTCATTCTATCGAAGTTCAATGCAGGCAAATCGGTCGGTAAGGTCAGCAGATGTGGTAACAAACTCGCGGTAAGGTCCACAACCTTCAATGACTCCACACCCATGTGTGAAGACAGGTGTTGCGAATCACATAACCAATACCACTCTAGTGTGGGTTTTGTGTGATTGAGAAGATGTTTTAGCGTGTAACAATTTGATAGCATTTGACATTTTGTCACCTAATATTTGTTCTAACTCGGCTGTTGTTGATCTTAAGTGATCGATTAAGTTAAGCAACGCTAGTCGTAGAGGGATTGCTTCAAGCAGTCACTGTCGGCAGCTTGAATTAGACGACGTGCGCGATTGTACGAAGTTGAATTTTCTAACAAGTGACAACCCTACACATAGTAAGTAAAGAGTACCCTCATCTTTAATCTCCGTGTAAGTTCCGCACTAAATTAGGTGTCTACTCGACCTTGACGCGGGATTAAAGTCACTTTCGATTTTATCCCCTCACTGATTCAAACACCGTAAATCAATGGATAGATCGTGAACCTTGTTTAAAATCAACAACTGTTAAACGCCGCCCACATAAATTGCTTTAAGTTGACTTTAACTAAACAAGTAATACCTAATTAATAGAGAAACAACTGGCTGCTATAAATGGGGAGGGAATAATAAAAAAAAATGTATTTTATAGTCTATGTCATTCGCGCAATGGGGACGAATCTATGGACATGCGAAGTACTGTGATTAAAACTGAACAAATAACAAATTCACCTCATTCATAACAATTGGTTGATAACAGCCATTCATCAGAAAACTATAACACTACTAACTAGTTAATTGGCAGTTTTTGTTAGCTGTCCTTGTCACACCCATTGTTCGATAACCTTCAGGTGATGTCACATAGCTATCGTCAAGTTGATGGTCGACTTACTCACGTTATATTGCAGGGAAAAATAACAATTGGAAAATTGATAATTAGAATCGCTAATAGCTTGTTGTTGGGATAATAGCGGCTATTTGTCTCGCTTTAGTAACCATTTTCGTTGTGTATTATGTTTTATAACCCCTGTATGCAATAAAGCATAAGATAAAAGTGAAAAAAAAGAAAAAATTACTATAAAAATAAAAAATAAATGCAGAGACCTCCATTTCAACTCATGGAAAATAATGTTCGGAGGTATCGATAGCAAATATTTGTAATCATTTAGATTTGTTATTAGTAAAAAAACATTTTATGTCCGTGTATGTTTTGTTTCGTTACCTAACTAGAACTATAGAATTCAGTTGATTTGCTTACGCAGTCGAGATTAAGCCATAATACAGAACTCCTAACTACGATTGAAAATAATAGAAGATTATATCAGAACCGATGACGCGCGAAGAATTTCATGTTACACTATTTTCAAGATCTTCGTGCAAAAGATCTAGAAAATTCCAAGTAGAGTACGAATGAGGAAGAAATTCGCGAGAGGATTTATTAAACATTCCAACTCTCACGTATCAGATTCTCTCTAACTTAAATATGAAAGGTTCCATATTGGAAATAGAGGTTATTCACGTATTACGTAAGTAGTATATTTTATGGCTTTTAATCCAATATAAACAATTAAATAAGTTCTTATCGACGCAGGAGTAAGACAGCTTAGTGCGAAGTTTTCGAATTTATAGTACACTTTAATGTACGCAAGTAATGCTATTGTTCGTGATGAAGTAAGGGGAACATGGATAATTAACAGATTTTTTTTGGCTCGGTAATCAAAAAACCACTTCCTATCCCTATGTCACTCCGACAATGAAAACCGATCAAATGGCAAATTCCCTGCGAAAATTCGTCAAATGGTTTGGGCTGAAGAAATTGCTATACATACATACATACCTACACTTGAAAATCACTACCCTCCATTTGAAGCAGTCGGATAAAAATTTGAATTTTAACCGCGAAAGCCAACCAGGAGGACATAAAAATGGTGGCAGTAAGAAAATTAGCATTCACGACGATAAAACTGTAGATACGACCTTTGTATCGTCGAAAACTAAAGTGGCAGTACACAAATCACATAGGGCTACGAGTAGAGTACTAGGTTGTCATAAATCGTAAAATTTAATTTCGCTCCAGATATGTTTATAGTGCGGACATTCGGAGCACGTATTGCTGTACGCTCTGATTCCTCTTTATGGTGCCTGAAAATATAAAGCAGCTGTTGCTTCGCCAGTGGTGTATTTCATTTTAATGATCCCGTGGCATTTAGAAGACCTCTCATTGAGCCTATTACGTCACTCACGCAAGGATTGATCTTTTCAAATGAAATGGAATAGGGATCAGATGAAAACTGTATCGTGTGAAAAGATTCATTAATTCATCAAAGAATTGATTCAGATAATTGTGTCTATTCAAGCGAATGGAACCATACCGTGGAATTAGGTATCTTTATTATTATTTCCTTTCACATTCATAGCCCCTACACTAAGGGTTCCTGTGCTGTTTCTGCTGGCAGCTTGATGTATGAACCCACTACTTCAAGCTGCTTTTGTATGTGCTGGACCATACGAAACCACTTCAAGCTGACGTCAGTGAATGCTTGAAGCAGTCCCTCTATACCCAGCCTTACCCCTTACAGGATCAATCATGACAAGACAAGATTGAGCATTCAAGTAAGACGTCAGTGAATACACAAATATTCCCTTTAGCAAATATCAAACTATCTTTCCCCAGCTGGCATGTGAAATCGCTTGTAATAATAGGAGTTCCTTTTTACGTCATATCGCGTCTACAAATAAGAAGCCAATATGTTTCCTTAGGGTTTATTCACGCGAAGAGCCCTCACTGCGAATCCAACGAGGCAAAGCTAGACTCTCAGTGAATGGAGTGGCATTATCTAACTCTGAGTAAGCACGGCTGGCGAGAAAAAACACATCGAGTCAACAATAGCTTCGCTCTTGTTAAAGGGTGCCATTCAGGGGAAGATTTGACGTCAGTCGCAATGGAAGCGTCATACCGCTGCGAAAGGCGCTAAGGAGCCAGCCAAGTAATACATAAGGCGAGTATTAATTATGTGAGACTTTCCGGCAATTTTTAAGCATCCAATATTATCTATGTAATGAGTTTTAGCCTTAACCTATTCCCTAATCTCACGTGAGATAAAAAAAAATATTTTCAAGTTTAGTTATTTAATTTTAATTTCAGAAAAAAACTAGACATTTGCCAATAGTTGATCTTGATAGTACAAGCACTACGTTATAAGCAAAACAACATATTGCAATATGCGGCATTGAAAGTTGTTTAAAATGATTGACTCAAACCTCGAAACTCTAATGATTTTAATTCTGCCTATCAAATTACGACATCAAATGATGATGACCTAAAATT
>LGAG01000019.1:186425-198314 GCA_001278395.1 Lerema accius
AAATATGGATGAAAGTATATGAGGCGATTGTCTCATGTCGAATAAATAAACAAATCTTAATGAATAAAAAGACAGCGTCCGTGTGTAGGTATGACACTGGACTCCTCCTAAACGGCTGGACCGATTATAATAAAAAAATTATGAGGTATATTAAAGTGACCGAGTATGGTTTCGAGCCACAATCGGACCCGGTCGGTGGTGCTGATGTCGAGATATTTGACGGGACAAGCCATACCATTAGAGTTATGGAAACGTCGCCATAGCAAAAGTTATCTGATATGATGAGCATTTACTAAAAATACATGAAAATTTAGGATCTGAAGTACCGGAAAATATGTGACAGAACAACGTCTGCCCGGTCTTCTAGTAGACAAATATAAACAAATAGGTTGCTGAATGTACTACTATTACAATACTTGTAGTCATAATTTAATAACTATTAAGTAGTGCTGCATCTATTATATTATACGATAAATTCTTGTATAAAAGCTTACATAACATAATATTTTATCTATTCACGAGACCAGAATATACCTCAATTACTGCCGAGACGGTCTCACGTTACTGAACATGATACTGGCGTATGGTTATTTCGATCCAGTGTTGTCCTTTCGTTGAATAAATATGACCACTTTCTACTTGATTATAGCGGTTTATGTTTTTTTTTGCCCTGTATGTTATTATAGTATCTGCGATGTAGGGAACGTGAGTTAAGAATTACGAGGGGAAGGCGTAAATTTAAAAAAATCTGTCACTCACAATCGAGACAAATCTAATGACATCCCATATGCTGAAATCTGTCAAGTCGTCTATACTATAAATAGAGCTTGCAAAAGAACTGGACATTAACTACATACGATCCATAAACATTACGCTCCGCAGTCAGGAAACCTACCAATAGAGTATAACAATCAAAACTTTCCATACACCTTACGCCAAATTCAATACTTGAAAGCGACATCGAATCGGGATAATATCAAAGAATGTTTAAATAATAAAAGGCAGCTTTTGAACAATATCAGAGGACATTATTTAACGTGGGCGGGACGGTCACTCAACCTGCGAAGTTCATACCAAGCTAACTTTTACATTAACGCGGTGCCAACGGTGTGTTCCACTTGGTTCCTTTTAAAAACAATTTAAGGCTTGCGATTAAATTTTTTTTTCTTTATTCGAAGTTAAATATTTTTTCGACTTAAGAACTAAAAGTTTCTTTACGTAAGCAAACTTGACAATCTAAATGACCTTAAAACAAAATCCAAAACACTTACATCAATGCAATAAAATCACTCATTTCATTAATATATCAATGTGTATTTGTTATGAAACCTAATTGATTTTAAATTAAAAGCTGCTATTGTCATAAGTATATAACTAACTTCACATATTACCCGGCCTAGTACGTCTTTATGAGTAAATAGTTTAATCAATACTATTATAACAAAATATCTTTAAAAGTTTGTAAAGCGTGTAATAGACATAAAGTTTATTAAGAACAAAAACAACATAAGACACAAGTGGAACAAACCTATCTAGAGTTAAAACTGCGATAAAATCTCCCAACCTGTTCCAACACACAAAGAGGTAGATAAAAGTTACACGCAAGAAAACCCTGAATTGATGAGACACAACTTATCTTTATAAACCTAATTGAAATAAAGTAATGGATGTATTAATCAACGTTGCATGTTTGCTAGTAAAAGATGTTAGCAAAATAAGTCTTCTTTCTAGCGATTGTCTGTCGTGTCTATTCTTCAAACGTGATATATTCGAAATATTTGAGGAATTCGTGACTGCGTATGTATGCGGGTCTCCAAAATAACGTCATAATATTAAACTGGCTGCCGCAACCTGGCTGTCCATTGCACGCGTAGTCCAACTGTATGTTTTGTTGTTTTTAATTGTTATAAAATACCGAAATTTTAAATTTTTACGTACTGTTACCTGTATTTTAATTTAATCTTAAATCCTAAGGTACCTAAACCTATGATTTTTAAAGAAAACGCCGTCTTAGTAAAAGTTGTCTGAAATCATGAGTATATACTAAAGATACATGAAAAACATGAAAAAACGGCTGAAAGTACATGATAAATGTAAATCCGGAGTACCTCATGCGGAAAAGAAAAATAATAATAAAACTTATAAGAGACAAAATATGTGTGGCGGAACAACCGTCTCCCAGCCTAGTTAATATATAGATTATAAATCATCGAAATCTGCCACCAAAACCATCAACCATAACTGTTCTACAGGAAAACAAAAAAAACTAACTATTTCCTTCCCACTCACATAATAATACGAGTACAATTATCTTCATAGATAAGTAAATGATGGTCAAGGCTCAAACTACAGTGTGGCAGGTGTTTATTAAACCATAAGATAATCATAAACAAGTGATCAAGACTAGATGCCAGACGAGTAATTGCCTCATTTGCAATGATCCATGCAGCTTATTCTGCTAAAAGTTACAGAAGATTATGCACAATTAACTGAAACCAATATACTTGATGTACTTTGATATGGATTTCTTACAATACAGTAAAATAAAATAAAAATGAGGTAACACATTTTTACCATGAACACAAGAAATTAAGATAAATCTATTAAATTTATTGATGAAATCTATTGGCAATATTGGCGATGTGTGAATTTTGGTGTTCCCATATCTATGACATGATTAGACCATCTAGTTGGTAAGCCTCCTCTGGGTCTTGTACGAACGTCACACTCTTAAGATTGTACCCTTCAAGAATTAATAAATATAGACGGGCATCGTAGTAGAAGAATGTTCAAAAGATATCATTAAACCAATTAACATATTTTTAAATAGCCTTCCTAAAACCTGTATGCACCGGAGAACTGATACAAGACGAAATTATTACGGGTCTTGAGTATTCAAACCAATTAGGTAATTATAGCATTACTATACTGTGCATAATTCAACAGAAAAATAAAAAATTGCTCTAACTTTTCCAAGTTTCTGAAACATTGTTTTTTTTTGCTTGATTTGATTTTTTACAATGATTGGTGTACAAAATTCTAGTAGGTATTCAGTAGCTACTATTTACTACCTATGATTGGACGCAAATATTTTGATCAATATTAGACTACGGGACTGTACGGTGCGAATTTATATCATCATCATCATTTTCTTCATCATCCTAATTCCTTATTTCATACTATTTCAGTCATCTTTTTTGAAGTTGACTTAACTTTTTTAAATTGTTACTTTATGTTGCCCTGATTTTGTAACACAATTATTTTCATTAACCAAAACATCTGCTTAAAGAAAGGCGTTATGACGTAATAGTTTTTCTCGACAATCTTAATTTGAATCGTTCCGCGGTTGGTTAGTTAATTGTTTAATAGCATTAACGACGTCACTTCTTTACCTTGTTACGTCACTAAATCCCAGTCACGGTTGGCTGCTATTTGCATAATTACTTTTTTAAACCCTCCTTCGTAGATGAAGACGGCTTTTTAAAATGTTGATATTAAATGTTACATTCCCATCGAAAATCAATTCGCAAAAAAATTATCTCCTCTGCTGCAGTTTTAATTTTTGAAAAACTTCTTTTAAGGTTTTTTTACTACAACATAATTTTTGTTTACTCGTCCTTAATGGTAACAAGAAAAGAAAAAATCGTTTGGTTTATATTTAAAAAAAAGGAAAGATTAAGTTTTGAAGAAAGGAGTTCTAAAGATTACAACAAACCAATGGCCAATACAAGAAGACCAAAATTTTATTTAAAAAAGTAATTTATAAAGATAGTATAGTAACCGAAAGTCATACCCTTGAAACTTTAAAAAATGAGTCAGTAAATAAACGCAACTTTTAGAACTTCTTAGGCTTTACCATCTGAGTTTATGATCCTTGTCCTAAAAGCTAGTGTAAATTCGGTTTAACTTATTTCATGGCAACCCTAAAGCCAGTACACAGGGGGAGAGATTGTAACACCCAATCGTAACACCCATTGATTATTGATTTTCAGTTGAAAGCCATTAAGCGTCGCATGGAAGGTTTTGGGGGTCGTACCATAGGTGTATGGGAGCTCATGGCAATGGATTTTACTTGGTAAACTAATTAACATTTTATTTTGACTTGGTTAACACCTTATGATGACATAAGAGTTTAAAGACAAATTAGTACTTTCATTTACTGTCAAAAGTATTATTGATCATGTATGAATCTAAAGTAGGAATGAAATCCTAGATATTGTTATATTTTTAATAACAATGAGTTACGATTTGAACTGACTACGTGTGACATCTGCTTGTAACTATCTTAACTGAAAGAATCATTAAGATTTTATTATCGTTGTTAAGAGAACATTAAAAACTAGAAGCATTTCAAAATGACCTATAAAGTTTAATACACCTAGAAATCTCACCCTTTATTGGATTAAATTCAATTTTACGCCTTACAAGATATTCCAAACAGAATAAGGTATTCAATTCTATACAAAGAACACGTGCGCGCATCTCAGTCAACGACGGGCAGATGCGCGTGCGCACCTGGTCTTTCACGTCGCAAGACGCAAGTCTGGTTTTACATTTAAAGCAAGTTTAAGGTATATTTAACTTTAAGATTATATTTTTCTAACCTCAAGCCAAAAGCCTATGTCATTAAGTATTCAATGCATTAAGAAAGAAACGGAACATGAGGTATTCAAAACAACTAATCTTTCAAATTGATTGAAGTAAAATGCTGTATTTAGTTCTGCTCTTTATATTTTATTGAACAAATGTTATCAAAAGCGTAGCAGATATACCTATTAATGTTGAATTTAGTTGAATATATTGAAACAAGAATGAGAAAGACTTAATACAAGCTTCAGTTGCTATTCATGTATTATGTAGTTGACCTGAAAACGTAACAAATAAAAATGCACAAGCAATAATCCTTTCAACAGTAGCAGTTGAAGCCGATACCTGAAGAGCCGAGAGAGGAAAATGTCACATAAAAGGTTTTCAAATATAAAGAGCATACAGACCTACGCTTCTATTCTCAGAACTGTGGAATAATAAAACCGACGGTCATAAAAACATAGCTGTGGAGAAATCAGTTCTGATTCAAAAACAATAAGAACAAAGTAAATTAAAACCGCTTATTCTTGAATTTACATATCATTAAAATTTAATTAATTTACCGTATATTTTAGGCATGAAGTAAAATCTAAACTAGTACAATAATTTAACAATATTGAAAATTAAATAACAGACTCAGTTAAAAACTGGATTAGATCAACCGAATTCATCATGAATTGGAAAAATAACGATGTAGGTAATAGTATTAATGGATGATACAAATTGATAATTTAAATCAGAGCACCAAAATGGAAATAAGTCAAAGATATCAACGGACATGATGCTCATATATCTCTATATATAAATCCAAAGACAACAGAAATAAACTCGGAAGAACAAAGCAATTTGCAATCAGCTCAATGTTAGCGTTTGCACAAAAGATTTAATTTGGAGTTGGGACAAGCGATGAAATAGAGAGACAATGACCGGCTATAACAAGGCTGATGGCCTGAACACAGCTATGAATTATTTAATTTTATTTGAATTGTATGAAGGACTTTTTGTTAATAAAAATAATTTATTCATTTGTAAAGACTGGACCGCCCAAGATTAAATAGGTTTGGAATTTATGCATCAAATTCATTGCATTTCATGAGTAAATGTCGGGAATAATAAAAAAATTTAACGTGACAAAGTTGTACATGTGAAAGCAATCGAATATATAAAAAAAACTGCGGGATTGATAAATGAATTACAATGCCTTATTCGACATAAAAGACCACGATTAAAATATTAAATAGTAAAAAAAAACAATCACTAATGTTACTTTAAAGAAATACGACCAAAATCAAGTAACATGGGTGATAAACAACATTCAGTAAACTGATTTAATTATTCTGAAAGCCTAAAGGAAACAGTAGCGATAGCTATAAGTGAACTAAATTAGGGCATTAAGTTTAGTGAAAGCTTACACAACTAATTTTGACGACCCTCTTTCACCCACACGCGACGTGAACTCTGTTAACATAAGAATTTAATTAAAATATCGCTACCTTCACTGCTTTGAGTTAAATTAAATTGAAATGTAATTACTGTACGTGAGCACTGAAATAAAACGACGAAAATGGGAATGCATTTGCTGTAGAAGTTTGATATTTTGGATATGAAGCTGGCAAACGGCAATTTAACAAATGATAATGGAGTAGTAATAAAATATGATGCTCATGAACAATACAAATGTATATTGAATAGTTTTAGATGTGAATTAATTAGAAATTTAATAATAATGAGTATGTCAAGCTGGGGAAGTCAGCTAAATGAATCAAAATTTAGGGGACTCTTCAAGTTAAAACTTTAACGTAAGCTAAACAGTTATTTCATTAACTGTCTTCGATGTCACTGCGACTATGATTTCAATTATTCCAGAAAGCCTAAATTTCACTATCTTTATTATTTAAAACAAACAAACACACAATCATTCATCCTAAACGCATACACCATTTCTGTTCCGTCGTAGGTTAAAATATTACATTTCAGAGCACAACTAACTCAGTGACAACAATTTATAACGTTTCATAGACTCAAATATAAGTTGGACAAGTATTGCAGCGTACGAAGCGTCATAAATACGAGTAGCACTGGACTGGATGATTCTCTATAAACTATTTCAAACATTTCACATAATATGACAATGAAGAATTATGTAAGCGTTTCAGACATGTAGTCGCGTGAATAACACAAACGTTTGAAACTTTATTGCATTTATGAAAGATCCAATATAATAACAATGTTATTCGTTTCAAGATGACACACTTTTCAGTCAGAATCAAGTTTCGGTTCGAAATTCACTTCACTTTTAGTTCAACATTGTAAACTGTCAACTATCTACTTGAATGAGTTTTGAATATAGAATTTCTGTGAATAAGAAGCATTTAAACCACAAAGCAAGGAATGTATCTGTAACTTCTTTCTTCCGTGATTTAAACTGAAGACATTATCTCATTGTTCATTTTACACTAAGTGTAATTTTCACATTATAATCAGCTTCAATATTTTTTTTTTGTCCTAAAGCATGCAAAAGAGTAGACAGGCAGACCGATAACTGATCAAATTCGACTATTAACAATATCAACAACAAAAACAAAGGTTGCCGCTGGTATAAATGCAAATAAATTGTGTGCACCGATATCAAACAATTATTTCTAGTGGTAAACCAACCTTCAAACCACGGCTGATATTTTACAGCAAATTGACTGCACTGAATGGAAGTTAAAAGGGGCTTTTTAAATATTTTATATTTTCGCATTCAAAATTCCTATACCAGGTCTACTCTCTCGCGTTATCAAACATTCATCCACGCGCACACGATTTAATGAGTCATGGGAAAAATGGCAATCGATACTCATAGACCATGACCGTGATAAGGGGGCGTTCGAGTATTAAGTAACACAATTTTGGGGGAGGGGGGGTCTTTTAAGACGTTATGGTGCGTTATATAGGAGAAAGGAGGATCGAACAACGCATTAGGTACGTAACATTGCTTTTTTAAATTACTAAAAAAACTGGGTAATACAATTGTAAGTCGGCAAAATGGCAAGCTTTTTAGGTAAAATGGTGATTTGGGTCTTAAGTAATATTTAGGGAGGGGTAGGAAGGTACAAAAAAATCCTGGCGTTACATGGGGGGAGAAGAGGGGGTAATTACTTTAAGAAAAAATTAGTCAAAAACTATTCAGACAATATAGACAATTGCTGTAATATGAATAATATTAATTAGGAATAGTCTGCTACATTATTTTACGGATGACTTAAAGTTTTCATGACGTCATTGTCTTATTCGTGGTTACCAACTTATGTTGATGAAGTTTTGAAGTAAAACATAACAAGCATTAACCTTTACGTAAAAGTGTCAAACCAAAGTAAAGGAAAATAGAAATAGATGCGGAAGTGAACAAATAAGTTTCGCTAACGACTTTCCTCTTAGCTATAACGTGTATCTATAGTAAGAGCGAGCTTTTTGAGATAATTTATAACTTGATTAAAATAAATGATGCCTAATGTTAACAACAATACAACAGCAAAAAAATAACTTTAACTTTTTAATTCTAATTAAATTTTAACAATTAAAAATGTTTACGAGATCATTTGCGTAAATAATAATGCTTCAATTATTCCTTACTAGTGGACCCGCCCTCGCTTCGCTTCGGGAAACCTACGCTGAAACGAAAGTAAAAAAAAGTAGCCTAAGTTACTCCTTGATACATCAGCTGTCTGCCAGTGAAAGTCCCGTCAAGATAGGTCCAGCCGTTTCAGAGATTAGCCGGATCAAATAGACAGACAGACAGACAAAAAAATTTTTAAATGTCATTTCGGTATGTGTATCGTGTATACATACGTATGCATTTAGTAAAAAGCGGTTATTTTAATATTACAAACAGACACTTCAATTTTATTTAGTAGTATAGATATAGATATAGATTGATTGATTGATGATGATTGATGATGATTGATGATGATTGATTGATTAATTTTTTTTGCATTTTTTTGTATTTTAGATCCTCAATTTTAATTCAAAGCTAGCTACCCGCCCGCGCTTCACTTTGGTAAAAATATAGCATGTGTACTTACTTACTCGCATAAAGTTTAGGTATTTTTGGTTCAAGGTTTCTTCCCTGTTTTGTACCCTTTGTAGAGCGAAATTGAAAAATCTGTGAAATTATATTGTAAACAGTATGCCGAGGAAGTTATATTCTCATTAAGTTAAAAAACTAAAACCCGACTACGGAAAAAAACACACTCTGAAAAGTATAAAACAAGAAAATTTTCTCATTTCAAAACTTTACTATAAATAAATTACACTGTATGTATCGTCTTTTAATTAAAGAACTTACATAGTTATCATATTATTTTATTGTTATTACCTAATAGGTATACATTCAAAATGATGTTTATGGGACATAATATTTATATCTTCTCTCTTCAAAACCATAGTGGTGTTAAGAGGATATCCGTGGTCGTATGCCATATTGCTTTAAAAGAAGTTTTGTTGTTTTATCGGTTTTTGAATTGGCAGAATATTTGTAACACAGTATGAAGATATACAAATAACAAAATATTTTTTTTCTGAAATATTTGGCATACGACCACGGCTATCTTCTTAACATCACAATGGTTATGAAGAGAGTAGATATAAATATTATGTCCCATAAACATCATTTTGAATGTATACCTATTAATAACAATAAAATAATATGATAACTATGTAAGTTCTTTAATTAAAAGACGATACATACAGTGTAATTTATTTATAGTAAAGTTTTGAAATGAGAAAATTTTCTTGTTTTATACTTTTCAGAGTGTGTTTTTTTCCGTAGTCGGGTTTTAGTTTTTTAACTTAATTTTTATTTCTATTATTTTGGGGTATAATTACAAATAACTATAAAATATAGTATGGTAATCCAATTAGACCTTATACCACCAGCACCGTTTCAAACAATGTATAGTTTGGGAAAAAAGTCCTGAAACGGAACTAAAATATATTTAATTAATTGTTTACAACACTCGAACTATTCCGCCATTCAGTAGGTACAAGTTGTGTCAAATTAGCATGATATCACTTTGGTTCACACGAACTAAATTGCTGGAAAAAGCTAATTTTATTATCAGAAGTCTATAGAGATCATGTGTGATATAATAATAATAGCACGTCATAAATCCAGTCAATCTTCACATTCATTAAAATTTGAAAAAATATTTAAAGTATCAAAATAGTTCTTTTTGTTCAGTTTTTTGCGTTAAACGGGTCTTAACTAACAAGTCGGTGCATGCGATTAATAACAAATAAATTATCGACGGATGTAGATGAAAGTTATACGAGGATATAGGTATTAGTGATACCTTTTTGCTCCAGAAATAGAAGTAAGTATAGTAAAACTGAAACGAATCACTGTAACTATATAAAATTTATTAAGAACTAGCTGACCCGGCGAACTTCGTATCGCCTCAAAAATCAATAAAAAATCAATCATGATTGTTCACGCAAATTCACACGCGTCTTAATAATCTGTATCAGACAACCAACACATAACTTATCTGTGCAATATTTAGCCTACTCTGTAGTATAAGTGACGTGCGGTGCCGCGAGCGCACCGCTTCCTTTTCTTCTTGCCGCGCAAGCGCCGAACTGTACGGACGTTTTATGGTTAAGATTCAGTAAAATCAGTTTGTAATGGAAATATAATTAAAATCAGTGCAACTCAGTATTCAGTGTTTTAATCAGTACATCAGAAATCTTATCGACGGTTCGAGGGTTATATGGTGGCCCATGAACAATATCCTCGTGTTATCAGTCCACGAGGAGTCAGTATCGTGAACATTTTGTGGTGTCCCATTCGGGAATCAGTGGCTCAGTCACGCACAGAGCAACCGCAATCATTTTTTGGTGCGCCCATGATGGGAATGAGCTAGCACGATTAGAAGATTTCATCAGTCGCAATTCGTAAACAGAGACGAAAATTGCAATCATCAGATATCAGATCGCATCAGTCGTACAAATTATAACCGAGAAACGCCGGTAAGATTACGCGCAGATTGCGTCATCCGTTCGACCTTCGAGACAGTTCGAGATCGCGTTCAAGGACAAACGCGTACGAGTTGAATGAATCAGTCATCAGTCCCTTCATTCAGTCAGTCTTCGTGACAGCCATTACGTCAGTGAAGTGAACGACATCCTGTCAAGGTGACAGCGAGTCTACACCTACGTCAGTGCGTCATACGTCAGTCAACGTCAGTGTCAGTGGTGCGTCGTAATTGACATCGCGAGTGTTATTGCGCCAGAAAACTTTAAATTCAGTTCCGTAACTTAATAATTATAGTTAATTGCCTAGTATTAGTTAATAATCGTAGTTTTAAGTGTCAGTTAATCAGTCTGTAAGTCGTAAGACAACAGAATTATAGTGATTCAGTCTTGTAATCGTATAATAACGAAGTGTCAGTTGTGTTTATAAACAATAAGTGTCAGTCTGCAACTTGTTTATAATACAGTTGCAACTTATTAGTAAATAGTTATCAGTCAACAGCGCCTAACGTAAGGCACTTATATCAGTTATACATATCAGTTAATCAATTTAAATTTAATTTCGTTTAGTCCATAATTAAATTCAGTTCTAAATATTTCAGTTTATAGTTGAATTATATAATTTAATAATGTCTACAAAGGCAGTAATGAAGGCTAAGGCTCAGTTCGCGTCGCGAGTTACGATGCTTTTAAACACGTATGAAAGTCTTCAGGAGGACAAACCATCGTCAGTCTCTGCGGCCCGCCGGCAGTACGAGGTATACTTCCCGCAGGTCTTAGAAGTTTATGATACCATCCTTCAGAACCAAGCTGAGTTCAGTGAGTCTGAGATGGCCGCCGAGCTCGAGTTAATAAAGACACAATTCGCTCAGGTAAGCTTATATTCAGTACAATTAGATGAAAAATTGTTCTCACCTCAATCAGTCCCATCAGTGTCAGAACAACCCAAGGTGCAACTGCCTACCATCAAACTACCACACTTCAGTGGAGTTGCCATAGAGTGGCTCAGTTTTAGGGATCTATTTTTAACCCTAGTGGACCAAAGGCAGAATATCTCAGACTCTGAAAGGCACTACTACCTGCGTACGTCGCTGAGTGGTGAGGCCCTTTCAGTCATCAGTCACTTGCCCATGGACGGCAACAATTATAAGGGTGCATGGCAGCTACTCAGATCTAGGTATGACAACTCACGTACACTCACAGATACATACCTGGAGCGCATCATCAGTCTTCCAACCATGACACCATCTTCAGACCTTAGACGGGATCTATATGATCCACTCAGGG
>LGAG01000020.1:2943-26052 GCA_001278395.1 Lerema accius
TTTATCCTTCAGATATTACACAATAGTGCGATCTTAAAAGCAGTAGGTAATAGCCTAGTGGTTGAAACGTTGGTCTCTCGAACGGGAGTTTCTGGGTTCAAACACACGCTCGCATCTCTAATTAAAAAAAATGTGTGCGTATTAGATACTAATTATCACTGGCTATGGTGAAGGAAAACATCGTGAGGAAACCTTCGCACCCGAGCGTTCTAGACCAGCGTGGCATATGGCTTGTACCTACCCCTCACACTGTGAAAAGAGACCCGAGCCCGATGGATTGCGATGTTGATGGTGGTGATAATGAGTGGGATCTTTATCTCGTCGGACTGTTAGTGTCGTTGAAAACGTCGATTTGAGTGATGAGTTAAATTACTGTTCTCAGTCTAGTTGTGAGTCTTTTTTTTGAGTGTGTACGGCATACAAGACACAGAGAATCTTATGCTGGTCATAGACCGGCTGCTTCAAGTGTCGCTGCAGCTTATAGCAGTCAATGACTAAAAGTCAATGAAGCAGCCCGTCTACGACCAGCCTTAGAGTGAGGCTATGAGTATGAATTATTTCTTTTAATTATTTCTGTCTATTATTATCAGGTATGTAAGTAAGTCTTTAATTTTTGTTTAAAAACTACCAAGTTCAAAGACTAAGCTGTTTGGTTCACTCCTAATTTTATTTGTTATTATATTGTTTTTCATAAAAAAACATTTTAAAAAACCTAATTTTCTTGGTCAGTCTTGGTCGTTAGACAACTAAAGACCTTATCCCCAAGCAGTATAGTCGCTTCCGCTTTCACACACATTAAACAATTTGAAGTATTAAATCATCTGATTCGTACAATCGTGCACAAAAGTCAACAGCGACAAGCGCTCTTGAATTACGACATCAGATGGAATCGGGAGCGTTGCGATAGTTATCGTCAAATAAAGGGCTCATAGAAATCACAGGACCTATATTCTGTGATACAGGGAGGCATAAAGTGTGAAATTGGTGATCTTATCTGAATCCATTGTCTGTATTTTGTTTAGGAAGATTCAACGTCCTTATATTAAAAGTTTGAATATGGTTTCAATTAGTCGTTATCATTTGCTATTTATGTTTTGTGCTACTTTTTTGGGTGCAAAGGAATCCAAGTCAAACCAATCCCTTCTAATGTTAAGACGTTTTAAAAAATTAAGCAATACAACCGCGTCTTTTTAAGGAAGTAGTAGTTATCATTGAAGTTAGTAGTTTCAGCTTCAAGCAATTAAGTGCGTTCCGACTGCCATATATGAACAACTTGAAGCAGTCGCTTCATACAATTGCTCACGCCTACTGCTGCTGAAGCAGCCCGTATATGACCAGCTTAACAGAGGTGAAGACCCTAGTGTAAATTTTTCTCCTATTAAAACGTGTGATGATGTCGAAACATTTCCTAACCTAATTTAATCCCACCTAACACTAAACTGACGAGCCATTCCGAACCACAGTAGCGTACCCATGACTATATTAACTAAAAAAACATCAATGCAGATCCGACGTATCTAACCCTTTCACAATGCATAAAAAGACCAATTTTGTATGCGGACCCGGTGTCTCGTTTCAATAAAGTGTAATAAAAAAAAAGATAAAACTTTTTTACCCACGTTCCCTTAGGGTCACGTTTTTAATGGGGTTGAATCCTTAATTTGCAACAAGGTGCATCGCACGCAAACGAAGGGATGCATCGAAAGATTTAAATGAGTTCTATAGTGAAAAAGTGTAAAGGGTTAAGGGTAGTTTCCCACCGTCACGACAAAAGATGTTAGCGCTGTTTGACATTGACGTGTCGGAGTTTTGTATTGATTGTTTATCGATTTGTAGTTTCCCATGAATGTATTGCTATCTAATATTCCACTCGACTTTGGATCGATTCATTAGTCAACTGACAAAGTGAAAAAATAATTACCTTGCGATCATTCGGATAGGGAGAAAATCATTATGATGCCGCGAAAAGAGAAGTGTTTATAATAGTTTTAACTGATTCTTTCTTCGATCTTTTCGATGTCGATGCATCAGTGAAGCATTGGATGATTAGTGTGTTAAAACTACTTAAAACTGTTAACGTAGGTACGTGACATACGTACCTACTGTTAAGTTGTACGTGTATCCTTTAAAAAAATCCTTATTATATAATTATGGGCATCAAGAAAGGGGACATGTCCCCTCTTAATAGTAGATCGCGTCATTACGCAAGATGAGGTAAGAAGGAAAGAAAGTACTGGCATAATATGGTCTCTCCTCAACATCAGTCCAGGTCACAGTATCACCCTGTCGGTGGCTGATAGCTGCGAGGCTGATGTTAAAAGTAAAGATAAACACGGCGACGTTTTGCAATCAGTACGCCCGCACAGATAGGTTACGTATGCTTGTGGTTTACTCTTGTACGGTTCGCAAATAAGTCGCGGTACATACACAGTGTTTTATAATTAAAATGTTGACCATAAGCAAATAGGCCAAACAAAAAATGTAGTAGGTACCTAATGGTAAGTCAACGCGGTTGCCTGTAGATTCCCCTTATCATTCAAGTTTCTACCTCGTTGGGAATCGAACCTAGGACTTTTTGAACGGTAGTGAAGCGTGGCGACTATTATGCTATAGGAGTCGTCGTGTCATTTAATACCTTCTAGGTTTACGAATAGACCTTAAGTTGCAATTAATTGGCAGGAGTAAGATTATCTTGCGCCTTACAAAAAAACAGTAAATTAGCTAGTGCTAATAGAATTGATAACTTTCCTTGATACCTACAAGAAACTACATCCAGAAAACTTTAAAGACTAATGTTTCAACTAAAATCTACTACTTTCTCCTAGATGCCTCTATTAATCAGTGCCATACTAACGACATGTTCAAGTATCAAGTTTTGGCCACTCGCGTCATATGAACAACATTTTGCGCTACAAAATTTCGCAACAGCTTTTTAGTCATGGCTTGGCATTAATGAACGATTAGTTAGCATAATGAACATAAATAGTTCACTAGGAAATGCGACCTTATATTTTAAGGGTTACTTTACATTAGAAGGTTGAATCACAACTGCATACTTAACTATTTTAAGATTCGAATTTGAACGCAAATATTGTTCCACACACAATGATAGAGTAATTATCTATAACTCTAAGTTATCGACAGAATAGGAAACCACTTCCCACTTTCTATCTAGCACTTAATACGTTAGCAAAAACTTTGGTAATACGAGCGTTTATCATCGTCGATACCATAGACTATTTATTCCTAAAACCATCTGAAATTCCTCTGAAAAACATAGAGGGAAAAGTCAGATTGGTTACGAAAGCCACGATTACAAATTCTTTGTCAGAAAAATCGTTTTACCTCTCTGCTATCGGTACAACAATAGGCACATACCTGCGTCCTGGCACAAGCGGGCAATTTTAGAGCTCTGTCCTGTACAGGATTTCCCTTTGCGACGTGTGCCTTCAAACAGGAAAACGCACCCTCCCCCACACTGCTTACTTGACGAACAAAACTCGTGGCATGAGCCATAAGCTGCAGCGGATTAAATAAATAAATACTCATAACTACACTAGGATTCCCTATGTTGTGAGTGCCATGGACAACACAGAAACACACAAACATACACCCGGTACTCGTACACCCAGACCGAGAACAGACATTTAAATTCATCATTTAATATACGAACAGCTAAAAGAAGTCGTTTCATACAAACGGACACGCCAAAGCTTCAAGCTGCCAGTGGATTCCGTCTATGGGTTTTGAATGTCATGATATCTATCATTTTAATTTATCTTTTTTTTTACAAAGTTAAACTTAACTACCTACGATGTCCTATTCATATCATCGGCAATGTAAAACGCAAGTGCTTTTCATGTTTCGAACTTTCACGGGTCATGTTAAACTTATTTAACCAGTTCATTAATATTGCGAACAATTTAAATAAGTCTACCCGCTCATCTCTCATCCTCTAAATCTAAGCTCACGACTCACGAGCCACCCTGCTTAGGCGACCAAACAGCGGGGTGGTCTATGTACCATCGCATGATATATAGTGCTCCTTAAACTTAAACGGATTACCTTTGATATATTACTCGGATTCCCAATTCAATCTCAGCTAGTCGATCCGATCTATCTTAGTACTTACGCGATTGGCTTTGGAGCTTGTAGTACATGAAATTACGTCAGCGTTTCTGAGTTTGTCAATGTATAACTTCTAGTTGGTTTCTAGAATCTTCTTATTAACCGACTGAGGTAGAAGGGTTGTTTTTGGAGTGAATCTAAGTATGTATGTATGTCTATGTCTTTAGCACGGTCTACAACTCAAATGGTTTAAGGGATTTCAACATAGAGGTGTACTTGGGTTGATCTTAATTACGGAAGTAAAAGCGTAAAATGTACCTTATCCTTTGATAAAGAACTCCTGAAAAGTATTATTCTCTTCCTGCCTCAATCGGATTATAATAACTTCTAACTACAAAATAATGTAGGTAATTGTTTGATAGTCAACTATCAAAAACCATTACACTCTTCCTACCGAACTTAATTCCTTTAAAAACTGCAAGATAGTAATTTTCGATTGATGTCCAAATGTCATTGCATAATTTCTTGCATCAAAATATATATAGGTACCTTCATCTATTAGTGAGCATAGTTTATATAACTTAACAAAACACCAACGAACGACCCTAGCCGTTTGTCCTAGATCTTTGTTAGAAATAAGGAAACGTGTCTCAACACGCCTGGTTCCCTAGGGATCTTTATTACTACGCACTGAAATCTAGGCTAGGATTTCTACTCGCATCGGTGTTCACGTTAGTAATTAGGGATAAAGTTAAGGGATGTGTGGGCCTAGGGCATAGATTCTGAGGGTGTTTTCGATAGAATGAAGGGAAGCTTCAATTACTTCTACTATGAATGTTAAAAGGGTGTCTTTAAGGGCGCTTGAATGGTTAAGATCTTTTTCACATATTTCTACACTTAAAAAATTGCCTGTGGTATTTTCTTGGTTTAGTTTACATTCAAAGAGTACACTATAATGATTGTTATTGTTACTGTTATCAATTTTAATTCAGATCTCGTGATTTGAAACTAAAATTTGAAGTATTTTATGAAATACGTCAAAAACTATACAATTAATTAGAACTAATTTGAGTGCTTCTAAAACAAACCAAAATTTTTCAATCATTCCTAAGCTCGATGACTCTCGTTGCTAGAGTCTGATAGCTCTCTAACATTTTCAAACAGTGTCCCAATTACGTACATGATACCATCAGAATATAAGTGTGTCCAAACATAGATCAAGTGCACTTCAATTGTTAGTTCTATTCTGTTATTTCAATTATAAAATATTCAATTTATTCTCTTTCATAATTCAATACATATTTCCATTTTAGTATATTCGTCAAGAGTTATAACCCATTTTCAATTCGCGATGCTTTTCAGCAAACCAATTCAATAAATTAATAGAATTTTAGATTGGTTGTTCACTGGATGTGTGTTTGTTAATGATGTTATTCCTATATAGTTTTTATACATAGGTATTTTTAAGCATTTGTATTTCATTAAGTACCTAGATATTTTGAAAGTCAGCCAAAAAGAGATGCAATCATCTTCTTGCTACAATGCGTACCTAAGTAACTAAGAGTAAGTTGCGTGATTCTATGACCATTCTTCAGTACCTCATCAAATTCCATCAGTTTTTCGAATCCATTCACAGCTAAAGACGCGAAATCGAAATTGTAGCTCCATTGGGCTGACACAGCAAAAATAAATTCCATCTAAATTGAAAGTTATAAGAGCTACTCCGCGTTACAGCAATTACTTATACCTACGAGTACCTAGGCGTGCTCGTGTAAGCCCGTTCTATTTGTTCGCCATTCCACTGACACAGGTGGGAGGGCTCCGTAATGGCGCCGTGTTCGGTTGGAGACAAACCACAATAGCACACATCGGCATCACACGTCCTTTCATCACTCGCAAGGAGCGAAGGGCATAACTGTCCAACGAGCGATGCTTGGTGGATGTGGCAAGATTTGTGTGGATTCTTTTGTTGACAACTGACAAAGGAATTGACCGATCAGCTCCTGGTAAATAATCATCGATGCTAAAGGAGATCCAACGCTAAAAACACTCAGCTCTATTACAAAAAGGAATTTTGCTAACTTGAGAAACATGGACAATGGACATGGATACCAAGACTATTGGGATTAAATTTATGTTATGGACCCCAGTGGTCCACGGTTCATCTGATATTACGACACGCTCACTTATTCCTTCTACACGTTAGAGTATCGTATCGTTATTACTTTTTTGGTGAATACTTTTTTGGGTGACTATTTCAAAGTACAAGATGGTGTTGAAACTAATTTGTGTGATAGCATCAAATGGATAATATCTCGTATCCTGTAACTTCAGCTTCAACCCACATCCATGCTTCGTACTTCATACCTCGTAACAGTTAGGGTGTACTCGCGGGGCGCGGACAGGCGCTAGGCGTCGCAATGAAGAGTGCTCGACAGCCTGTCTGCCCGTCGCCTGTCTCTCTTCGATTGTGAGCCGAGAGATTGCTTCTTACCTATGCTTTGTGCCTCGTTGTTTACCGCAAGCTGTACCCTCGCCTGCAGCTTCAGATTAATTAATGGTTTGGATGGATATATACGAGTATTTATCATGGACGCGATATCAGAGATGTTATTGACAGATTGTTACTAAGCTAACTAGCTTGCCAATAGTAAAATAGGACATATTATCATGGTTAATTTAACAATGTGGCTAGACAAGTAGATAAAAAACGTTAATGATTGAAGGACTTATTGGAATATGGATGATGTTAAGATGGGTGACCGCTAGTGGCTAAAGATAAGCGTTTGTCGTTCTGTTTGTTGTTCTTGGTTAGCATTCGATTTCATGACGTAAAATATTTGGATGCTAAATAATTGGTAGTGCCCTGATAGCTGGGCTAGAATTTGTTTAATAAATAGATAAATTTTTATGAATCTTGGTCCAGTTGCCCATTCATTTATGTGGAGACAACCTTTTCTATCTGTATTGGGGCGGTATATCTCAGATATTTCAATGCTTATCACAACTCATAACTACTTGGCTCGGTTTTCCTTTTACAGCGTAAGGGGTAGGTACATGTCATAGCCCATTAATTGTCCAAGTGCGGATAGGCAGTCATTACACACTTTTGGCAACTTTAAATAACTAACTCTTAAGTGAGCAAGTTTCCTCACAAGCGACGTTTTCCTTCTTTCTATCTCAATACCTACTTGTTTATGTAGTTAGTAGTTATGTAGGTAACTGGGAGTCGTTGCGTCTCCACTACTCGTAGTACGAGCAGACGGCGGACAGCATTTAAATTGAAATGCTCACCGAATCTTCTGCGGCCGGTATGCGCTTATGAGAATGACAGCACGTGAATGTGGAGGTATTTTTAATAAGGTTGCACAGAAAGATCTTTGTACGAGTTCGGAATATGTACTTTGAATTTGGTCGGTTGTTAATTCAGTCTGTTACCGTTGGAATTTAATGTGTACAGACTTACAGAATTTGTTTTCTGATTGCATAGGGACATTACTTATATCGAGTAATAATGATTTCTACTTTGATATAAACTAAGGAAACCTTTCTGCGTAGAAATGAATGACAAATGTAGATTTATATTGGATACGAAATAAAAAAAGGTATTGCAGAATTTCATAAGCACCCCGAAAAACAATATCCGCAATCGTTTTTTTTATTACTTCCGTGAATTGGGCAGTAATACTTTTTAATCTGCATGTCAACTTCCTTCAGCTTCTTTCAGGTCGAACCTGCAAAGGCACTGTCAGATTAAAGGCATCAAACTCAACGCGTTAACAAGTTAGGACTTTAATTACCTCAAAGTTCTAGGAAGCACTGAACTGGGTTGCACAGGTAAAGTTTCCCAAATGTGAGAGTCGTACACGAATACTTTCCCACTTGAGAACCTACATGAGAACTTTCGTTACACTCATAAACAACATGCCGAAGTTATTTACATTCCAGGTAGTGAACAGACAATTGCCGGTTGCTAGGCAACGGCAAGATGGCCGACGTCTATGCGGTTTCCAAGTTCGCCTCTAGTTCCAAATTGTTCCGCGAGTATTTGAGAGTGTATGGAGGAACGTGCAGAATTACATTATGTACAGCGAGCTATGTGCGACGGCCTCACTAATTACTGGTAGCGTCAGCAACGACGAAGCCTTTTATGTCTTCGTTGGAGAAAAGGTTGACTTTCGCTATGTTAGGTACTCCTACGATTGCTAGTTGAAGGACTAACGTAATGTCTAGTAATAAAAATAATTACTTAACGCTAAACGCTTATAGCCCTACTTTAGACTTCCCTGTCATGGATGCCGTGGAAATGTAGACAAAGAAAATACCCAGACTGAGAACAGAAGTTTACTCATAAATCCATCTTAATCAAGCTGATGGTAAGTTATGAAGGATGTCATAATCTTGGATGATCTAGATACAAATCACCTTCTACATTTTGTAAAAGCAATTATTTTTCATAATGAGAGTAGCTATAAAATTCTGCTTCACTAATAATTTTAAAATCAATTTTACATTAAATATCCGAAGCTTATTTACAAAATAAAATGGCGAACATTGAAACAATATTTAAATAAACACATTTTAAACATAAAGGGCCATTGAAAATAAATACAAATCTTATCAATTTTATTTGCAGACCGTACCCGCTGCTGAAGGATTAGTTAAGGAGGATTTAATAAGAGTTCCTTAGATAAGTGTAGCGAAGCGCCCGATCTAATACCCTTCAATTTAAACACCTCTCAGGGAGAAGCCTTGCATGCTAGATTATCTCTGACCGTGTACGTACTACTGTTTGTGTATGTATGTACGTCTTGTACGTACTGTAAGTTAACTTCTGGATTATAGAAGTAGTTTCGGTTTAATTGCTTAGAAGTTAACCCTCGGGGTTAAATGAGTTCGAAGCAGCTAAATCCGATAAGGTGAGTAATTATCGTATGTATATTTTGTACTAGCAATCGTAATTTTTTATTGCTGCTCCTCGCCTATTTATCGTAGCGTGATGTTATATAGCCTATAGCCTTCCTCGATAAATGGACTATCTTACACTTAAAGGATTTTTCAAATCGGTCCAGTAGTTCTTGAGATTAGCGCGTTCAAACAAACTCTTCAGCATTATATTATTAATATTAGATAAGATAATTATTATGGTTTCATGTTGGATGGCTCTTTGTTTGAATGATGAGTTATTTCTGTTCTATTTTTGTATTGTCTACGGCGTCCATGTCACAAGGAATTCTCTTAATGTAGGTAAGACAATTAGAAAAAAACAGCTTAAGTTACCAACGATGTAGACGTATCCAATGACACCAGATTATGTTAAAATCCGCTCAAATATTTGCACCAAAGGAATGGACATACATACATGTGCCGTAAAACAAATTACCCTCCTTCTGGCCCAGTCGGGTAACAATAAAAACGAAAAAAATAAAGCGCACCAGGTCACTAATCCAAATTCCAATATTCACTGCGTACGAAGTCTCTTGTAAAATAGTATGTCATTGAGATATGAGTTATAAGGACCATACTTACTAGCAGAGCTATAAACAGTGTTCTGTAAGTGTCGCATTGAGTAGATTTCCTCGTAAACCAGTTTGATGTCGATCTGTGACGTGGTGAGGGTACTTCGGTGGGGCGGACAGAAAGAAAGTTCAGCTTTTCTTATAGTAGGTTTTTATGTAAAGCTTTTAAGTTTAACGCAATTACAATCGGAGAAATAACTGAGTTAATTTACAAAATGTAATTATTGCGTCATTTTAATTTCATTGGTTTATTAGTGAGTACAGCTTTATTTAGTATCTGATCCTATGGTTTATTTGTCTGGATAGATGTACCTCATACCCATCATTATAATCGGCTTTTTAGACACATAATGTCACAATATACTATGTAAGCTACGGCCTAGCAAGAACAAATCTCCCTTTTTAAAAATGATTTTTTTTACACTGCGACTTTACAAATAATTAAAGGACAGCATAACTAAAAACTTTATAAGTTTGCTATTTAGGTTTATACTCTTAAGTCTTTTGTATAGTAGAATAGCAGTCCTCCCAGTGTGCTGGTTACTTTAGTTTAAAAGGAATAGAAGAGCCATAAACTTTGTTTTTAAGACTCTTCTCCATGAATTGCGCACCACGACTCGTAGGTAAGAGCATGAATTTGTAAAGGTAGGTTAAATATTATATAACTTTAACACTTCCACACGAGTCTGATTCATATGAATTTTATTATACAGAAGGATTTCAGGTTAAATTTCAGACCAGTGTTTTAGTTGAGGTTGTTTGGTTGCATTTGGCGTCATTTGTGCCTAATTATCTAACATAATAAGTATATTATTTACTTCCAAGTACTATCTACTAATGTAATATAGATTATTAGTAAAGAATCTTTTGTTTTAGTTTGTATCTTGAACATACCAAAATTCGAGTAGTTACTACTTAATACATAATGTACACATGTACAGCTTTACCCAAAATATATTCAAAGACGTGTACCTAAATTTGGAGAAGCTAAATATTGTTAGGTTATAATAAATTAGTTATGTAATGGGTGTTTAGTAATTTTTATTACCTTGGTTAAGTGAGCTATTAGTTCCTGAGACGAAATAAATGATTTTGGTTTTTGGATTTTAACAAGTAGGCAACATCATAGATGATCGAACCTAAATTTCAACTCCGCAGTGTTCCACAACCACACAACACAAATTCTTTCATCCGTAAAAAACCCAATAGAACTACGCATTTTATTCCATATCACGGTATATAGCCGGATATTACTATCCGGATTATCCGGTGATCGCCCCGAGCGTGTGTGACAATGTGACACACACATAACGCGGATGTATAAAGCCACGTTCGGCGGATATTGTCAGGCCTTTGGTGTTCCAAGAAGGATATTATAAACCTTTCACGTCAAAGCCTTTTTTGATGTTCCTCACTACGACGATTTTCTTATCATATGTCAGAGTTTCAAGATTGTGTATACGGTCTTATTGTTTAGTAATAGCGGGGCTAATACGATTCTATAAAACCAGGTTACCTATAGATGCCATCTGTGAAAGAATGATATAAATTTTGTCTGTTAAGACTCCAGCAATAACCGTTGTTGAAGACAGATTTTCGAACATACTAGAAAGTACTCATTCAAAGGTAAATCTAGGACATCAGTTATTCAAAGATATATTAGAACTCGGTGAAGGCATTTTCTGGTTCAAACACACAAATCCTTATATTATTGACCTATGAGCAACAGGCCCTATATCTTTAACGGTTAAGATCAAATGAAATTTATATTCGTCCCTTCAGTTTTTACTTCTCTTAAACCGATATCAAATTTTCTTATCATGTATTGTATTAAATTCCTAAAACATTTATTGTCTCCTAAATCCTACGGGATTTGAATTCGGATTTTTTTATACTACGAGTATAAAAACAACTTTACATCAAACCTCAGTTCATCAGAGATAATAACCTTAATACACCAAAAACAATATACCGTTATTATCATCGACATCGCATCCAATTACAATTTCATTTCACTACCAACGTAATGAAACACTTACAAGTCGAAGGAACACAATTACAGCTAAGCTCAGCCGGTCTTGCCACAAAGGTTGGCCTAAACGCCGAATTTACCCGACACATGGCCTCATACGCCCCCTCCCACTCCAGAGGGGTAGCCTGAACCCCCCTCGCCCGGCTCACGTCTATCCATTTGCCAGCTAGTTCCGAGCTAAATTAATTTCAAAGCTCCTTATGTTACGTGCCTTGCGGCTTTCCTCTCGATGTGTGTGTGTGCGCTACCCCTGTGTGTCGGGATCTACTTTCGGAAGGCTTAACTGACTATATATATAAGTATGTAGTATATATACGTGAACCGAATACAACTTATGTACGATACGGACAGCCGCTTGTTAAGGGTTGAATTAGGAGAGATAAATTAGTCTACGTAAATGAGTATTTCGTGTTTGCTGGTTACGGTAAATTCACTTCGAGTATTGGAGACATTGGAGTCGTGATCATGGTTCAATTCGAGTAGCGGAGTTTGCTTCTGATAGTCTCAAAAGATGTGCTTAATAAAAAGCTTGTCGATTGTCTTAAAAAGATTATAATTGTCAAAACGACTCCTGAAAGATTTTGAGCTGTTTAGCTACACATGATGCCTTTGGTTATTTGGTTAGTAAAACGGTTTTTCATCATTATACGTTTCGTACGGTCAGTCAGCGAAGAGTATAAGGAAATACGTGAAGCTATCGTAATATAATTTTAAACTTGTATCATGTGATTGAAGGATAGAAGAATATCTACTGGCAACAAGAAATATTTTTTTGAATTTAAGCTAAATTCGAATCAATTCGGCCGCGTTATTGCAACCAATAATATTTTTGTTAATCACAAAGTTTGTTCGTTTAACCTGTATTGTATTAAAAAATGACAACGTACGGTCTTAATGCCTTAAGGCTTTAGGCATTTTCTACCAGTCAACCCTGAAGTTGCCCGATCCAACGCCATTACTCATTAAGTAGCCGAGTTACCTCGAAATCTCCACATGTTCGCGCATAAATAACTGACGCTCAGTAATGTGGGGCGGATATTACTTTGGCCTCCGAACCTTTAGAGTTTCAAAGCCTTTGAGAGATCGCTCGGGCGTAATTGTTGCGAACACGAAGCCGGGGAGGTGCTCGTGATGGAATAACCGCTCTGTTAGTTTCATTGGCGTGTATTAATGTTTTTGATAACCCATTTACTCAAACAGAGCCTTTGGGCATGACGGTTTTAGGGCGCGTTTACTACACGTTTTTATCGAAAGAATCGATTTGAAGTGCGTTCCAATCACAAACCAAAAAATGTATAGACGCAGTCTTTGGAACAAAAAAGCGAAGTAGCGAAAAACATGACGTTATTAACGAATTATGACGTTTACCGGTACATTGCTCGGTGATATAGTAATTACGTCAGATCGTAAAAAAAAAATGACCTCAGTTTTTTGTTCTGAATACTGAGTCTATTATATTTTTTGGGCTGATAATTTCTTACAAAGCAATTTGTCTCGTCAATAATATCTTTAAACTATTAATTTCCTAATAAGATATATATATTGCGCTGTTACGTACCTATTTCACAATGACTTTTGGTACAATATCGAGCACAGATTGGGTTCTCTAGGTAATTATTATAATAAAAAGTAATAAAAACACAACACGTGTTTGTTCTACAGACAATACTTCACATTAACAATCACAATAACGAAAACAATTTTACCCCTATTCTAATATCTCTATTAACTCATTAAAACTCAAACTGCAGACCTCAATTCGAGAAACTATTAAAACGTCTGCGGAACAAAGACTTGCCTCTTCCATTTACATATCCGTCAGTAGAGGCTGTCAGGCTCTCCCTTTATTCCAAACATGACGATCAAAGAAATAACCAGAGATTAATTTGCGCCCTTTGAAACAAAGAGCAGAGCATTTATAGAAAGGGTTACACAATAGCTTAGACTAAAACTCTGCATGTCACTCCAAACCTATTGTTTTAACACGATTGTGACCCTGGGACAAAGGTGGCGTTAATTTATTGTATGCCCGTTATTTCTCAATTTGTCCTGCTTTGTTTTGGCCTGGCACACCACAGGAGCTATGGACTTTGACGATAAGCCGAGTGACCGAACAATGCCATGAAATATTTTAATAATCGCAGATTTAATAGTTCACGTTTTTATGCAAGCAGTGTGGTATAGCTTCTATGCCGGACTGCTGTTAATTTGGTCCTGAATTCAATTCGCAGCGAAGTGGTCTGCATGGTGATTTGTAGTTTCTGTTCTGTCTGTATGTGTACTTTGTTTTTTAGTGTTGTCCATGGTACTCTCGACACAAGGAATCCAAAGAGAGAATGGCTAAGAATGTGTAGTGTTTTTATAGTGTGTATTGTTAGTCGATTTGTTGAACTACAAAAACCAAAAGTTAAGGTAAGTATTTGGATAATGTTGGGCAATTCAGGAAGTCTTTTCGCATTGGAGCGCTCATACGATAATCCAAAGGTTTTCTAATATGTTCCAGTTGTTGACCACAAGTATTTGCAAGACAATAATAATTAGGCCTACAACATCGCACATAATTAATTTATCCAATTCAGCTAAAAGGTTACAGTCTGAACAAAATCTCGGTACGAGTATAAAGTACACTTTTTATGAAACAAACACATTCGCGGTTTTATTACGCCTCTCCGTAAACACAACATGTCAATAACACTACATGTATATACATCCTCATTCGGAAATTTCATGGCAGAAAACTTTTGATATTTGAACCATAATGTATAATCTCGCTCTCTGATTAACATTTGACGAACCGACCGGATATTCCGCTCTGGTTCACTTTTTCAAGTCCCACGACTCGGTAAAGAAAAAATAAAATTGCCATTTTAATATAATGCTCGGTTCTTGTTTATTTTTTAATTTTCCTCCGCTACTGATCGAATCTGGCTCAGTGAGAATTATGCTAGTAATCCTTATTCGAAAATAAACATGTTTTGACAGCGAAATATGTTTAATGTTTGACATGTTCATACGTAAAAGTATGTTCAATATTGTGATACCTACCTTTGATTTTGGTTTATGTATTACGAAATAGTATTAGTAATTCCTTGCCTCATTTGTGAAAAGTCTGCGGCTTAAAACTGGGAGTGGCAGATATTTATTGTAGTACACAATAAAAAAAAGAGTCTTTAGTTTTCCTTCTAATTTATAATTTAAAATTCTAGTCAATACCAACGATTGTTTAAGAAAAAAATAGATTCAATCACATAAAGATTTATTTAGTCTTATCAAATATGCCTTCAACACAATTTGTGTACATCTTAATCTTAGTAAATAGTTACTGCTTCCATAAAATATTCTAAGTTTGATAATCCAAGATAAGTTATCGATATCTTCAAAGTTGGGGAGGGTGGCCCGTTGTTTTCAATGTGCGAGAGAGGCGGCTGTGTTAATCTATGATCGTGTGTGATACGTATACCTATATACATACACACATGAGATTATTTCTTCGTCTTGTGTGGTAATCAATCATTTTAGCTTAGCTCGGCCTCTGTATATTTCTCTGTATTACGTGTACTATACATAATAGGGAAATATGAAATGAACTACTTAGTACGTAGTCATGCGCAGCACAATAAAAAACCCGACTAATAAAAAATATATTTTAAGAGGGGGCACCGTAATAGGTAATCAAACATAATTTATCTATACCAATAATATAAAGTTAAAGAGTTAGTCTGTTTGATTGAACGAACTAATCTCAGGAATTACTGGACAGATTTGAAAAAATCTTTTAGTGTAAGATAGTCCATTTATCGAGGAAGGCTATAGGCTATATGACATCACTGCGGAAACGGGAAATGTACGCGGGGGGATCCACAGGCAGTTGCTAGTAGCTTATAAAACTCCTATAATGGAGACGAATCCAGGCCACCTGATATGTTGAAATCCATTAAACCGGTTAGGCTGTAGAGCGAACCAAAGAAATGGACATACATACATAATTACATACGCTCATAAAACATTGCCCTCCTTGTGGCGCAGTCGACTGAAGTGTTTGTCTCTGGATTACCTCATCTTCAACAATAGATACGTCGAAACCTTTTAAGTTACCTCCTCATATCGTATTACTTTCCAGTTGGCGATACCAACGTAAAAACTAATCTTATTCCTACTTATCTCAAGAATCCCTTTGAGAGCGAAAGTAAAACTTTTCGAGTATGTCTTGATATCAACCACTTACATCAATCAATTACGATTTGTCCTCTACCTTTGAAAAAAGTCACGATTTCGAGAACTACGGCAGTGAAATAAAATAATCTGAAGTAGGCGCGTGACTGGGATCACAAGTCCCCTTTCAGAAAGTTGAAAGCTTCTAAACCATATGGTTATGAAAAAGTCGCTGATTTTTACATAAAACTATTTTATTCAAACGCCGACATGTAGTTTATTTATTGCGTCGTAAAAGGCTTAGGGATTTTTCGATGTAACTTGAAGTTAGATATTGAATATAATTTTCCAAAAACTTTAAATCACATACGTCTTTTATTGTTATTGAAAAGCCTAATACATAGGATTGTTTGCTTAAAATTTTGTGTAGTTTTTAAGATTGTTTCATCCCCTAATTTTATCCCTTTGCAGAATGGATTCCCAAAAATCCATTCTTAGTGTTCCCCTAGGATTTATAAGAAACTTATGTACTAAGTGTTAGTTTTTAATTTTTTTACTGAGCCACATACCAAATTAATTCTATTATAAATGTGGGAGTTTGTAAGGATGTTTGGATAGTTGGATGTTTGTAAGTCCTTCACGCTCTAACTGTTCAACGGATTAAGCTGAAATTTAGTACACAGATAGTTTGCATCCAGGACATAGGACAGATTTTATCCCGGTTATAGGTTCCCTTGGGTTACATCCAATATGTTTTCAACTACTTTTCCGCGGGCGTCGTCCTGTACTTAATAATTTTACTTACGGAATATTAAAAAAAACTTGATAAACCAAAACTCATATAAGTATAACACGTGCACAGACAGTAAATGGAACTTTCAATACATGCTGAAACACCACAGATGGCAGCACGCGAGCCATAGTTCACAGAGGACAAAAGGACTGGCTGATTGGAAACTGTGACATTCATCTTGCATAACCCGCACCGTGACGTCATCAAGATTACGTCACTGAGGTCGTGACGTAATAATATCGTACTCAAATCAAAGATGTTTTCACTCAGTAACGTTAAGATATGTCGGGCTGTCGATACGTTGTCGATAATATAGATAGGGTTGTTAAAGATTGTTAGCAGCCAAACGATTGGTTGTGTCGCGGCTGGACCGAAGGATTTGAGAAGCAATGTGTTTTCTTCTTTCTTTTTGGTCGACAATGCATCGCACGCTTGGATGTTATTGATGTCAAAGGATGATGCTGATATGGGTTTCATCCAATCGCAGATTTTTTGCTCGAAATATCTGGAAAATAAAAAAAGCGCTGATGAGAGAAATATAAGAACCAACAAGAATCAAATATGAGAATAAATCGAGAAGTTGACATCCGTGACGATTGAAATAAAATTGTAGAAAGTGTAGTTTGAAACATACGCGTACAGGCGGCAGAAAGGGAGTTTGTTCTATATTATAAATGTATTACTATTAACATAGATTATAAAGACGTATTAATACACTGACCTGCAAAACTAAGTGCCTAAGTCTTATCACACTTTAAAAATTGCAATAACTTTTTAAGTACACAAGATATACTATCGAAATAAACAGCACTCGAAAAACAGTTTAATTTGGTAAGTATATAAAACCTTTATAGTCGGTAATCATCTTTTGAGGGATAGCTGAAAAAAAAGTCATGAACAAAAATAACTGTACTTTTTAAAAAAGGTTCAAAAGTGTGATACTTAGTTTTGCAGGTCAGTGTATTTAGACTTAGTGAAGAATACAACACAAACAAGCTGCCAGTATTTTGGTATATTTGGTATTTTCAACCCACTATCCACTACGTGGCGTACTTTGTTCAGCATAGTTCCCTGTTACGACTGCCGCGATATATCTCTGTCACAGTAGGGAACAATTGTACATAGTTGCACCCTCACGGCCCTCCTCTCACCTCAGTTGCCACCGTGTGATAAATAACGCACTCTCCAGCCGTCGAACTAAATGCGAAGACTTCAGTCGAGTGATAAGTATTTATCAGTTTATTTGTGTAGACTTTAATATCCACAAAACAATGTTTTTGTGTTTTATTCGTTGTTTCGTGATGCATCAGTCTACAGTGTTGCCAATAATAGTATGTTAGTTTTAATTATCATTTGCTACAGTGAAGGTAAACATCGTGAGGAAACCTGCACCCCTGAGAGTCCTCTATAAAGTTATCAAATGTGTGTGAAGTCTGCCAATCCGCACTAGACCAGCGTGGTGGACTATGGCCTGTACCCCTCACACTGTGATAGAGACCCGAGTCTAGCATTGAGACAAATATAGGTGGTGAAGATGATGATGATGATTATCGTAATTCATTTATTTGGCTTATTCATAATTCTTCAAATAAATTTTTATAACGATATTTGTGGAATTCTTTTTAAATAGCTTGTAATTATAGTTGGTTAATTTTAGTTCGGAAAGGTTACTTTTAATCAAAAACATATTTATTCACTAGCTTATCGCTTACCAACTCACAGTTGTAATCAGCTAAAGACACTCGATTTCTTCCAGACCAATATACAAAAGTAAATGAGATGAGTTCGTGTATTGCCCCAAATGTTCACGAAGACCGTTTGGTGGTCCATACATTATCCGCACTCAACTAGCAAATGAAGCAGCAAATAGTTGAAGCGGGGCTCGGGATATATGGCGGAGGGAAACGAGTGTTTGTCACTGAATTCCACAATTCCTCCCTAATACGGGCGTAGGGTTCCTTACAATTGTTTGGATATAAATTGACTGTTTGTTAGGTTTTTCTGCGTAAATTATATACGTATTTTATCCTGATTTCGCTAGTAAGAAGGTAATGATTTTCGGACTTATACGCTCTACATCTACACAAATAACCAACGGTTACACTCATAGGCCGAAAAAAGTAATTTAAATTTAAAATTCGAATTTCTACTTCGCTGAAAATTGAACCTAAGACCCATTTAATACATCCGACAAGGTAACCATTGCGCCATACGAGTCGTCAAATTATTTGATGGTCGGCGAAAACGGAATTTAGTACCTTGAAATACGGTCTATTGTAACCATATTTTGTACATTTTTGACGCCCGCAGGGCATTACTTAACATGCTGGAAGGTATAAAGGAGGCTGGGTTCGATTCCCAGTTAAGTTGAAATTTGAATGATGATCAATTTCTGTTTCTCGTTTGGGTATTTATTGTCTATAGTATCAAATACACAGATAATATAATTAATCCTAGAGTGAGGTTACGAGTGACTAGCTTTACCTATATATTTATTAAAAACTGTTATGGACAGAGTAATACACTACTAACTCAGGTTAGCTAGTCGATAATGGACAAGGATTCATTTGATTTTTTTAAGATGTTGCTATCATAATGGTAAACAGGTATTTGGAAAAATAACTTTAGTTCATAATTTACGTGGTACCTCCTACACTTGCGTTATACCGCATTTACTTCACAAAATTACTTTTAACCTAGAGACTCAACCAAGTCATAATATTGTAATAAAAAGACTTAAATAAAAGTTTAAATTCAGTCCATATAAACTTCAAACTGCCATGAGATGTCAATACTCGTTAATACTAAAGAGTGCGTAATAAAATCCAATTTTAATAAAAATGTGCGTACGGCATCTTGTTTAAAGAGACCTAATTTAGAGGCTTTGAAGCAACGAGCGGCCCTATATCACATACGGGGCGAAATGCCTCAAACACTCGTTACACTAACGTATATATACATTCTTGTATATATATACATCTAGAGAGCCTCGGGGCCCGTCAAACGCCCTGAAAGTCACGTGTAGCCTCGCAATGTTATTATCCAACACTTACGCATGAGGTATACACGCATGCACACAACCTACTTCGTGCGTGTAGGGGTAAGATGTAGGCGAGCCCGGGCATCTCACGACCCCGACTAAGGGACAAAGCGAAACGGGTTTGTCCCAAGGGAAATTCAATATTCGGGACTAAACCTTAACTCCCCTTAAGACACCCCGTCTGCCTCCCCCGGAATGCTTATATGGCCACGACGTGTATCGATTTTCTTGCCAAATGGAAGATTGGTGTCGAACCGTTCTCGGCGGACGAATGAATGATGTATTTGAGTGGCGAGTGAATATTTTACGTGTGCACCGTTTGTGTTTAGTCGCCGTGACGGATGGAAGGTTGAGGTGAATTTTTTATGGGTAATGTAGGGTTCAGTTGCGTCAATTATCTCCCAATGCTCTTTGAAGTGACTGATTGGATTTTGTTGGTGCTTTGCTTTGAATGTCGTGGTGCGATGCTTCAAATTGCTTGCTTCGTCTTTTTGCTTAATGGACGTAATGTTGCTTTTACGAAACGCCTTTTTATTTTCCGAAACAACTTTTTGATACTGGTATTTAAGGGTGGTTTTTGTTAAGCCTATTATATTCCATTTGGTATATATGTTTAATCTGCTAAAACTCCCCACTCATTTAGAAACACCATACAAGCGCCATGAAAGTATGGTGTAACATCACCCTATATTGCATACCAACTTATTGAATGCTAAAGTTTTACATACGGTATTTTTGCACTTTCGATTAGGTAAGAAGAAAGATATCTAAGAAGAATATCACTTAGAATAATACTTCGTTCTAGGTCTGAAAAAGTGGACTTAATTCACCTATTCGTATTAGGTGAATAAATTCACCAACATCACAATTTTCTACTTAGAATATTCTGGAAAAAAAAAATATACTTTTTTCCTGTAAGTTAATTCCTTGTACAATATTAGACCTACTATGTTATTCAGAATTCAGAACTGAATCTGCTAACAGGAAATCTCTTCTTTATGTGCGTAACATGTCGTAAACCACGCCGTAAAATGTATCGTAAAATATGGTAATAACTAAATTATTATAAATATTTATACGACCCGACATGTTATATACTACCTTGATGTTAAAATACCTGTTTAGGGATTGGGATATTGCTTTACTGCTTTTATTTAACATCTTAATGGGTTATGTAGGAATAATTTTATAGATGGCGCTGCAATTTTTATTATGATCTACAACAATTTAGATGCGAGTGAATTCTGATGTAATTATACATTATAAGCTCTAAAGTAATGGTATTTCTCTAGTTCATTATGTATTTCATAGTATTTTTAAGCTGATATTTTTTTTTTGGTACTCATTTGGCAAAATATGTAAAATAATTAATAACGAGATTACTCACCTGAAGTGGACAACTAAGGGACTAATCAATGCAATTATATGAGACAAAATATGTGACAGGACAACGTGCCCTCGCTCGATACAAATTTTCGTGCCTATCAATATTTTTTAGGTACCATACTTTACTTTTAAAGACAATGAGGACAATTAACAAAGGTCATTTCGCTATACTAAATACCTCCTTTACCAGGAGGAATAAGTGAGTATGATTTATTAAACATGCTCATAAAGGTTTTGTCAAAGATTCGAACCCGAAAGCCTTTACACTTCAAGTATAGAAGACAAAGCATTCTACGTTACAAATTCAAGCCTTCGTCCTCTCCAAAATACTATGAACACGACCCTTACAATGGACTCATTTAAAATACACATACATACATCACATACGAGACCAAATTGAGCGCAAACAAGTTAAAACGTACGTATGTGTGTACACATACGTAGAGGACATTAGTATTAGTAGGTTTCGGCCTTTCAGAGGCCCCTTGAATCGAGGGGGCACGTTCGGGGTAAGATTGAGCGTGGGCGGCGGGAGGGGGCGAATTCCAAGATGGCGGACTGTGCCGGCCATAAGGGTAAAATACGCCTTTATATATTTATGGGATATATATTGGTCAGACGGACTGCTGAATCGGCGTATCGATTTTAAATTCGCTGTTTTGTTGGATTTGCCGTTAAAGGTGTCTTTAGAACTAATTGTAACGAACATTTTGATATATAATATGTAATAATTTACATTGAAATAAATAAAGAAAAAGTGACATAACAAGTTGGGTGATAGCTAAAAATAGATTCGCGAGTTAGGATTTCGGGCCGACGCGCAGCGGTCTCCAATATGGTATTGCTGAAATCGCCCGAGAAAACACGATCGGAAATCACAGCACGATTCCACGATTCCAACGATTCCAAAGGTTCCAGTGATTCAAGATACTACGAAGAAACGAAAAGTGAAGATTTCAAGACCTGAAGAGGAAATTACGGAAGATCGAAGAGTAGCTTCGAGATTACGGAAGATCGAAGAGTAGCTTCGAGATTTGGAAGAGCGAGGATAGGGAACATAGTCTGCGCTGCTATCACCCGGCTTGTCACTCTGTGTCTAAGAATTCTTGTTTCATTGAGAACGAACGTCCCAACAGCTTCATAACTCTTAGACCCAGACACGGTGACACGTAACCTCCACCTCCTCGAGTCAAAGACCGGCATCAGCGCATCAGACCTCAGTGCGCACCAGACGCTCTGCCACCGGCGCGGGTTGTGGACTCTGTCTCCACGCCCTATTGGCGGGACGTCACATCGGGGGTTCTCGAACCCAGGGTGCTGCGCGGCTGGGTGTGTGCCAGTGTCTACTGGCCACTCTGGTAGCCGACCGCACTCAACAAATATTAATAGTCACGCTTACATGTTTATGAAAATTTCGATTGTATGAATTAAGATTATTTAGTTAGTAGACTATTTAGTCTCCTTAATCAATAGTTTGTTTTCAAAAATTATTAAGTAGGTAGTTGATAAGATAATGAGACCGACACTTGTTGTTCGGAGAAAGTTACTTTTTTACTTTTATTCCGTGTTAACAGTCTTCTTTCCTGTTTTGGGGAATTAGGACTCTATTTCCAAGATATAGAGTTCAAAGTTACTTTATGGTGATTTCTACATTGGAGAAAATGTTTGGAAAATTAAAAGTTGTTGAGGTTTTGCCAACATCTTTCGTGTCGGTAATACAATTTCTAACCTGTTCCTTCAGTTGTAACACATTTGTCACTTGACACATTGAATGAAACTCATAATTTTCGTAATTATTATGTTAAGGTTTATTTTTATATCTTGTTATTTTCCCGAATAATAATAAAATACGTTATTAAAAATATGTTAAATATTGAAGGTTAATATACAACAGATACTTCTTTAAATTTTTATGTATTAGAAATATTTTCGTTGTAAAGTAAATTAAATATTTACCTACTTTCACAAAAGTATGTTTCCAAGAGGAGTTAATCTGCGAGTATTTAGGAAATGTTTTTACGTCATAATATTTTATTTTTACTGTTATAGGATAGGTAGGCCTTAGTAGTTAATTGTCTTTAATTAATAGTATAAAAACTATAATAATACTAGACGATGC
>LGAG01000020.1:28852-38965 GCA_001278395.1 Lerema accius
GGCGGGGGGTAGTGACACAGGCTACCGGTCACCACCGCTCGTATTGATTTGTTGTATCGTTCGTCCTGCAAACTCCCTCCCTCTCACACACGCAGGCTTACATATGTACCTCTCGCTCTACACACACGCTACACACGCCCGTATGTGTTTTACTTAGTGTGGGTATATGCCTGTGCATGTGTGCGTTGGGGTCCGAATATTATATAGTTATGTACCTACCTACCTACGCAGAATTTTTGTGTTCGTCCGACATAGGTGATGCTGACGCGCACAATTCGCCGTTTAACTTTTGTCGTGGTCTTCATCCGTACGGGTTATTTTTGTTTTTTGTTTTTCCCCGTTTTGTTTTGCTGGCGAAGTGAATACGTTTTTAACGTTTCATTTGTTTTGCGTATTATAAAGCCTCGTTACTGGAGAGGAAATTTGCTTACTTTTTTACTTGCTACCTTATTGCCTTAGGTAACAATGACATGCATAATAAGTTTTTGTAAAAAAGATAAAATTCATTCAGATAACTATGATTATGTTTATATAACAAAAATCTAAGAAAGAATCAGAACTCTATTATTGATAATGATGTCCCCATAGGTATAATTAAATCTATTGATGTCCCTAACAATCCAAATTATGCAATTACATAAATAATTTGCGATAAAATAATTAGGTACCTTTAGGCAGATCTTTGTCAGGTTCTATCAGCGATCATTGGAGTTATATAAAAACATCTCTGGTATAAGGTAACCCCTACAACTATTGTAAATTATAGAAAACGATAAGAAAATAATCAGTAAAATAACAAAAAAAAAGTTAGAAAAATGAATTTTATTGTTTAAATAAATTAAAGTTAAACAAAACTTAAGTTAATACGAGTGTCAAAATTATTATTGGTACCTACCTATCTATGTAATTGTTACTTTGTTATGTATCATTAAAGAGTCAATTAATGCTTCTTTCTATTCGCTTCGCTTCGTTATTTGATAATTTGGTAAAAAAAGAAATAACCTTTTTTTTAGTTTTAAATAAGTAGAAGTAAATTCAAAACTAAACCTAAGTCTGACAGCTAGGTATAAAAATACATAATTATTTCACATAACATCTGGTTTCGTGATTGAACAGAGATAGTACCTACCTAGGTATTGTGAAATGTATTAACGAGATTAAAATTTGTAATTATCGGAATAGATACCTTCTGTGCTTTGCGCCAGTTTTTCAGTGTTGCCAACAATAAGCAAGCGAATTTTACATCTTGTTTGTCAGTTGGCAACATTTCCCACGGAAATTCTGAGCGTAAAGTTCATTGAATTTCATTCATTCCATTATCGGTTTTAATGATATAACAGATGTAATGCCGGCTTTGTTTTTACCGGAACAGGATTGTTAATGGTATTGTTTTTAATTAGTTATTGATTTTTCCATGCGTGAGCATCATACATTGAATGTTTACTTTACTTGAATTTTTTCTTTACGTCGGTATCTACCTATACTCGCCGCTAACTTAATTTATAATATTTGGTTGGTTAAACTTGTCACTAGAGTATAACCTAATAGGGCATTATTAAATTTATGTCAGATTTGCTTTACTTCTTTGGTTATCCAGAAAGCTTAAAAAGCTTTATTTGACAAAACAAAAAAATACAAAATCAATAAAAAGTATGTTTATCAATCTACATAATTGCAGTAAGTTCCAATTGAATTAAAATTATTGAACTTTAGGCTTTAAATACATTTAAAAAAAAGAATTTCAAATTTCTAATGTCTGTATTTTGCGTGAACACAACTTTCACTGTACTATAATGTATGTACCTATGTATAGGTACCTTCTATTAGTATCGTGTATCTAAGAACCTAATCATTTAGGTCACAACAGACACATAATAGTAAAATCCAAATCATCATAACCCAAAACCGTTGCTAACAGTAATTGAGGTGTTTCAAATGTCATTACAGTCCGTTTTTTTTAAATTAGAGTTCCATTCTTAAAAGGTAAACCGTGATAACTAAAAAACTGAATTTTTCCCAAATTATGGGGGGCCCCCATACAATAGACGTGGTTTTTTTCAACATCTATTTTTCTTTTAAAGATGATGGTACGGAACTCTTCATGCGAGTCCGACTTGCTCTTAGCCAGATTTTACCTTTAAAATACGGAACCCTGAAAATGGAGTGTACAAACGTTTCTTACATTTATTCCTCAGTATTTGATCCCAATCCCTCCTGCAGGGCAAGAGTCCCTCCGTTTGTTTCCCACTAGTTACGTATTACGTGGGGGCGCTGTGATCGCGACGCGTCTTCATAGGGGATTTGTTCAAAGCACTCAAGGATATATTTAAAATATCACCCCTTTGGAGGAAAGAAAATAATGACGTTACAGTTATAAAGATAACTTTGTTTACTGTTTATCAAATGTGTTATGCCAATTTATTTCATTTATTTTTAAAGTAATGTAAAATTAATAAAAAGTCATTCATAGTTTCTTCCCAAGTTGTAGTGGACATAATTAAAAGTGGAAAGTAATAACCGTGAAATTTGAAATTGTAGATTAATTATACATGTTAGGGTAATTATTCTAAGGTATTAATATATTCCAGCATTTGTAGCTTCAATATTAGCGACGGAGAGTTGATTGAAATTTACTTACTAGGTATTATGAAGGAATTTACTTCGAAATATAATTTTTACATTTGATTCAAAGTTTTAGGTGAAGTGTAGAAATGCAGAAATTAAACGGCATTTAAGATTTTTAAATTAATTCTTACTAAATTTAAAAGTAATTCTCCGTACCCCTTAAGACGGAATCATGAACTTCCAAGCCCTTACTTAACCTAATAAACGAATGCGCGTGCGTTTAAAGATTCACAAATTAATCGTAAAATTTCCAGCCGCCCCTGGGGAACTAAACCGGTCAGGGGACAAAACTGCGGAAATATTAAAAAATTCTTACATAATGTAGCAACACGAGGGGTCAGTGAGCCAATCGTCCCCTTCAATGGTCAGCGGCGACCTGCGCGCGCGCCGGTCAACTCATAATGAAAGGATCCGCCTGGCCCGCCATAAACAAGCCGTATATCATTCGTTATTCAAATATATTTTAGTGAATGGTTGACCCGTGAGCCCACGCGACCATTTAAACGTTAAATATTGTCAGTGGGCAACTTTCACTGGTCAATATGATTTATGGCCAATATCCTGGCTGCTATTTTTAAGTTTAATAAAAACAAAACTATTTTTTCTGCTTTATTTATATTTGAATTAACTAAGTAAGTAGGTTGTTACATAAGTAATTAAATGTAGATATAGTGAGACATAATTTATTTTTGGAAAAAAAATATTTAAAGAAGTGCTAAGTAGCTACCTATGTAAAGTCATGTAGAAAATTCAACCTTTATTGGGAACGTTATTTTAAGTCCTGTCAACAAAATTAGAAATAAAATAAAAACTCCAAGAAACCAGTTGTTTGAGTGAATCGTTCATTAAGTGTAGCCGCCCTAATTGTTAAGATCTTCTTTAATAATAAAATGAGTCGTAATTAGGCGGGGGAGAAAAAGGCGGGAAAATTGTTTTACTTTGGCTTTTAACGCGAGTTTAACGCGGTGTTTTCTTCCCTCGCGGCAATAATTGTATTAATTATTGTGGTGTGATGTGCTTTTGGTTTATTTTCTTGTTAGGGAGCAATTGCAGAGTGATAAATTTGTGTTTCATTTAGTGAACCACGGAAGAATTATGAACTGATAAGTTCCCCACTTTTTTCTTTTTAAGTCGTTGCTATGATAAATTATTTAATCAGAAATTATTGTCTGTGGTTCCACAAATTGTAGAACCGGCTCTTTAAAACTCTATTTTCAAATGCCTTAAGGTGGATTGAGTAAAAAGTTCGTGGATACTTAAAAATTTAAAAACTGTTCTAGAATTCTAAAAGATAAAGTTAATGAACGAAACCAAAAAATAGCTAAGCAAATCCTCTCATGTTCTACAGGGATGCAATTTTAATTCCTTAACAACATTGGTAAGTTGTTTTGAATATACAATTAACGACGAATACATAATAATTAAAAAAAAACTAACTAAAACTGGCAGCTAGTAGGCACAACACAAAAGAAATTTATGTCATAGGGGCCAGCATTCAAATTTGAACATGGAACATAAATTCCGAATATTACCTATATTGAAACGACTCGGATTCTAAAATTAAATTTTGCATGCAGAACTCCGACTTTCGAGGGGACTGTCATTTTATTTGGTAGGCGTATATAATTTTATTGCTGGGACCAATGGTTTGCGAAACATGTCTGGCATTTTGTAGATTAAATATTTATGTCAGTTTAATGTTAAAATTCAGTTATTTGGAATGGTTTCTTAGCAGAAGAAAGAAGGATATTGTATAATTAAGGTATGTTTTTTACCTGTTGTTTATTTTGTGGACATTGAAAAATTTGTAGTTTTGTTTATTTTAAAATGTTATAATTAATAGGTCTAGACCTAGATTATACATAGGTCAATTATTTGTCGAATAACATTCTTTATGTTCCCAATTCCATCCTTAAAAAAAATGCTCATATTTTTTTTTATGAAACTATTACATCTGCTACGTGGACTAAAAATCTTTATCATTCAGTGTAATCATTCAAAATTTAATATTTCAATTTTCTAACAAATATTTTTTGGCCTTAAACAACTTACAAAATCTAACAAAATCATCAACTCTTTGTTATGCCAATAAACTGAACGGTACCTAGAAACGTAGGTACTAAACAATGGCACTTGACGCAAAAATCTCAACACGACACTACAGGCACGTACGGCAAACGCTACGTATTCTGAAAATAATAACATATTATGTCCCTCGGAGTGCCCGGGAGAAATCTTCAAACCCACCCTCCCGTGCAGCCCTCCGGTAACCGTACAACCCCCTCGGTGCCCCTCACATGGTCATAACGACTCGATAAGGGTCGCAGAAGCCCCCGGTAAATCACCCCCGGGAGGGGCCACCCCCGTTATGTGCGCGGTATGTATTGGACAGACGGACATCAAGATATTCGAGTGCTTGTTCAAACTTTATCCCCGACTCGGTATTTGTCGTAGGAATGTTTTGTCGCGGGAGCTATTTGTTTAATGTGCGACATTGGATTTAGTAATTTTAATTACGATACCTAATATGTATTATGTTTACCGAATATAAGTTTTTGATATTAACTTATTACTGGGCAATTTTATTCAGAGACAATATTTGAACATCTATTAGTAACAATGAAAGATATAGTAATCGCCGGATCATCAAAAAATGTAAGAATGTATGTCTATTATAGTCTTCACAACTGCAAAATCGAAAGATAAGTATATATTTCATGACATTTACCACTGGTCGAATATGGTAAAAGTACCTATGGAATAAATGATTTTATTTGAATTTCATTTCTTTAATACCTACGCTTTGCAGTCTGAACGACTTGACGGATTTCATCATGAGAGATGTCACTGGATTTATCTCCATTGTTGGAATGTCATATATTTATTTTTTTATTTATGATTTTTAGCTCTAAGCTTTTCCAAAAAAAAAAACTGAAAAAAGCTCATTCCACATATAATGTTAGCACCTTAAACCAGTTTTCTACATCACTCCATCCTATTCCATATCTCAGTGACATAGTGCCGTGTATATACGAGTAGGAACATGTAGGTAAAAGCCCATACGCAGGGTCCATTAACGTCCAAACGAGAATCAGCCGTGACGGGCCCCTTCGGGAAACATCTTAGCTCCCCCTGCCTCTAATGTTTTATTTTTATTTCATCCATCATCGTAGGGCTGCCAGTTTCGACTAGATTACTATTACGTAACTTATAGCTGAAATTATCTATTTGTATTTACAATTTCTTCATTAATGAATGCGCTTGCATCTACTAGATTGTCATCCATAAGTCACAATTTCGTCATCTCTTTTGTATGTACGTTTAAATTAGTATGTATGGATGTGCTTATGTTTGTTTTATATCTAATCAAATCGTTTACATCGCAAAAATTTTAACATCCAACAAAAAAAATTGAAATATTGGCAGAAAAAACGGAAGACTATAGTAGGTACCATAGTTCCTAAGAACATAGTACATTTTCATTATGATTTTATTGAATTAGGTAATTAGGTAATTTAAACCACTCTCGGTTTTTTTTCCAATTTTTAATGTAACATTATCATACTCCAATACCGCGTTGGTAGATAAATATTGAGAAACATACGAGGCAGCCCTACAGAGGTGGGGGCGCATGATCGATTTCTTATATTGAAGGGACGTAAAACTATGGTTATTGGATATTTTGGCGCTCGTCATCCCACCACGCACTTGTTTGGTTTATGCATGGGGCGATTTACGAGGAAACCGTGGAGTCGTCTCTACTATACCTTTTACTGCGCTCTTGCTAGTCCAAAACTGTTAGGATATTGGTACTATTGGGTTCTTTACGTATGTAGTTTCCACTAAGACACGAATTCATTCAAATTCTAATTCTAAACCTATGAAGGTGTCAATGTTAAACCACAATATAGAGAGACTGGGTGATAGCTTTTTAATGATGAATTTAATAAATTATATAGAAACTTGAAAACCCGTTATTTGGTCGAAATCCGACCACAGCTCGTTAAGTCAAAGGATAGATAACAGATTTGTTTGTTATAATCTCTTGGAAGAAGTCAATGTCATCAATATATCAGGTAATTTAGACGATACATCAATAGCAAACCATAGCAAAACTGATACAAAATCGAGCACAATACATCTTCATATCTTTCTCTCGTCGTTTCAAAATAGGGAGGATTTATGTTAACAGGAAGTGCCCCGGCGAAATGGCGTCCTAAGCCTCGGATACGGTTATATACGATACACTGTGTTGCCAGCGCGCTGAATTGTGGGATAGAGGCGATATAGAAGCTTGTTCCGAAGCTTCCATCGAGATTTGTTGGAAAATTAACTTACTCCGTTTCTATATGCACCTATATTGTATTAGTAATACCGTAGTGTCTTCGTGGGTGTTCAGAAGTACAGTATTCTTTGTTAAAGACAAACATTGTAAAGAGCTTTTTGACTATGTTAAAATTACTTTAAAGAGTTATTAAGATAATTCTTTTATTGACAAGTGCACTTTTGCCATGTGCGGTTATCTTTCATCCATATTTGAAGAGTTCTAATTGTTTGGCTTTTCCTGTCATGAATAGAGACGTCCCCAGTCCAGAAATGGAACAATTATGAAAGGAATATATAAAAACACAGCGTACCTACATGTGTTTGGTACGGAACTCCTCCTAAACGGCTAGATCGATTTGAATACAGAAATTGTGAGGTATTTTAGAGGGACCGAGTATAGTTTTGAGCCACAGTTAGACTTGGCACTTGGTGCTAATATTCCTACTATGTGAAAGTTTGTAAAGATGTTTGGATATTTGGATCTTTGTGGGTTCTTCACGCTCTAACTGTCAAACGGATTCAGGTAAAACTTGGCACACAGATAGTTTGTATCCAGGAATAGGACATAGGATAGGTTTTATCTCGATTATAGGTTCCCTTGGGATGAATCCAATATTTTTTTTAACTACTCTTCTGCTGGCGAAGTCTAGTAATATCATATAACTCAAGTGACATAATCATATTAGATATGACATATTAGTAGCGTGGAGCTTGACGCAGTCACGTCAGATCAATTCGGAATAATTCCGCAGAGCGCGTAGTTTAGATCAACGTGACTTGCAGCGTTGCAATTTATTGAAGTTTGACTACCTCAGAGATTTGAAAGCTAGTTTTGATTGGATTAGAAACTTCGGGTAGAACAGCTGATTGTAAATACAAATAACCAAATGGTAATTGATTGTAGAACTGAGTGATAGTTTGATGCTAAATGATCAATAGTTGGATGGATTTAAATTAAACTTACCATAGTATTTACTGGTGTGAAATACTTTTTCGCAGGTGAAGCCGCAGGCGTTGTGTAATATTCCGTGCCTGCACTAAACATTTCGAGAAAGAGCCGCAAGCGAAGAGCCAAAGAGCCGAATGTCACTGGACTTCCACTTTTCTATCTTCATCAACGATGACATTTCAAAGTCCATTTCAATAATTTCCTCCTCATATTCAACAACCAAGGTTGTCCACAATTTTTTCTTATCATTTTCCACTTTACACTTTTCCTGTCACACAGTGTCACACAAAATCCGACTAAACATATCAAACATCTGAAACACACTAATCTGTGTGTGGTGTTGTGAGTTAATAGATGCAGGCTTTTGAAACTGTGAATAAAAAGTTAACCCTTCGTACGTCGCGCGGCGTAAGCGCATGGAAATTAGATCAGTAGGTAGCTACGTAGCGGCCGGTTCTCAAACTTTGGTCATGTTATATCTCGTTAATATTATTTGGATCTAGTTTTTTAATATAGTTAACCGTAACAGTAATAATAGTTTGGTTTTTATTATATTTTTTATGTCAAATGTTAATTTAATTAAGATTAATTTAATTCATTAATTTTTTTTAAGAAAAAGGAAAAGTTGTCGTTAAAACATTTTAATTATTTATTACCAGTAGTTTAGGTATAGTCCGCAATTTACTATAGAGCCTGTCAGACCTAATAAAAACTGGTATCGAATGTGTGAATTGGCTCATATAAAATGTTAGTTCAGTACGCCCGACACAATAAAAGGCTCGACAATAAAAGGCCCGACAATGAAAGGCCCGACAAGTGCGAACGAGTCTTACCTATGAACCGCTTTGAGCAGCGCTGTCCCAGATCGGATGTCGCGATTGTGCGATATTTTTTGCAGTCTCTCATTAATTTGGAGTTGTAAGTTCAGACAATAGTAACCCTTCGGGTGCCGCGGCCTATTGTACTATTATCACAGCATTTGTATTTCCGGCCGCTTCTTTTTATTATGCAGATTAGAAGCTTTATCAGTCCTGGATAGATAGCAACACATTTGGGATTCTAAGCCTTTGATTCGCATGCAAAGTTAGGCTGTTACTTCTGTTATATTGTCGCATTTGCAATTCTGCGTCGTTCCGTTACGGAAATGTGGGCCGTCGAAATTTCTGACTCTAATACTCTATTACGCTTACAGTACGATGTATATCGAATCATCATTGTAACCCATAACTGGTCCACTGCTGGGCTCGAGTTTCCTCTCAAAATGTGAAAGATACAGGCTATAATCCATCACGTTGGCCAAGTGCGGTTTGGTAAATTTCACACACCTTAGAGAACTTTCTAGTGAATTTTTAGGTGTGCAGGTTTTCTCACGATGATTTCCTTCACAAAAGCAATTGATAATACAATTCTAATTTACAAAATTGCCGGGTATGAACTCAGGAACTCCCGTTGGGGAGACTAACGTTCAACCCACTAAGCTATAACTCCTTTTATATCGAATAATACACACTAACTGCCAATAGACATGACCGATCATGCGGAACGTTAGATCAATGCAAAAACACCAGTCAAATAAATCTAACGAGGACTCTCACATCTGCATGTCACTGGAATAAATCAAATCACTATTGAATGCACCCGTAAAATATTTTTGAACTATTTTGAATGTACCTTGTGTTACTACTCATAAAAAATAGTCCCTCGTAAGTTAACCCGTTCACTGACATGTATTCAGGCGCCATAAAAAAGTTACACCCATATTTTGCACTTCCCGATGCCCAATAATAGGGTCTATTTATGCATTCTCGATAAATGAAGAGTATTTTTTTACTTCCATTATAAATCAAAATGTATTATTTATCTTTAGAGATTCGGAATCTGCATCCTATTGTTATTCGGGATGTGCGGTGTGTCAAGGGTGTAATGTTTTTGTCGCAATAGTTCGTTGATTTTTATTATTATGCAACCCAGCTATTATTATTAAAATATTATGTTTCCATACACTTTTGTTCAGTTCACACAAGAAATTCTTCAAATTAACATTAAAAAATATGATAAATTGAAATATCATTTTAAATTACATTACAAAATTCGACAGATTTTAACCGAATTAATTTTACAATTTCGCCATTTTGAATACGCAAACTGTGAGGGCGAATTTCGACCGTGGGGCAGTAATTATTTGATTGGAGTCAAGAGTGGCATGCCGAGAT
>LGAG01000020.1:38976-55381 GCA_001278395.1 Lerema accius
TTGTTGTACCCGCCTTGGCTCGCTCAAGTGTTATATTGTTCGAATTCGAAACGCGTCAGATTTACACCTACAGCGTTCAAGGGTTAACCGTCGAAATATTTATGCACATATTTTAACGCCAAGTACAAATTATTTAACCTGAATGTTTTTTTGTAATTCAATAACAAAATTAAAAAAAAAAAACATTTTTAGACCTGGCAATGCACAAAAGAAAGGTCACAGCTGATCGGAAAGGTGACAGGAAGTAAAAAGCGTCACCAACAAATCGTAACCCTTAATCCGCTCTATTATGCATATAATTATTATTTCCGATACTGTTCGTATCAAAGAAAATAACAGTCCTTTTTGCATATGCGTTTGACGGAAGTGTGAATAAAAAATGTGAGCCCTCAGGTACAAAAAGGGTGACCCAGGGTATTTTACACAGGGGTAATCCGAGATCGGGTATATTGGAGATTCAAGATGATTATTATGCATGCATTCTCAGGAAGATTTTAATCGACACATCGACGTCGCCCGAGGCATATGTGAAGTATTCTGAAAATACTTCCTGAGAACCCTAAATTTATGGGGCGTGAATGAGATGATCGTTAACGGAAATTCATAACGGCGATGTTTTGAACAACGTTCTCGACTTAATCCAATAAAAATCTGGAATCAGGTTCTTTTAGGGCTGGCTATAAAATGGATCTTACTGAAATACTTATTCATTTCAATTATATTAGAGTTTGGACTCTAATATTCTTTGAAATTCTCGTTCTAGAGACTGGTGTTCATTTACATGAATACGGCAAATTTTTCCTTATGTAAATGGTTAAATGAATTCTATTAAATCTAACCTAAATAAATTTGTATTCCAACCATTAATATTGTAAATTACACATTAACCCGCAGCTTCTGTTATACAAAATAACATCGTGTGATCGGATTCATTTATTTTTTCTATCACGTTATTTTTTTTGGATAAACGCACCTCAGCATTTGAGGGTTGACTATTGTGTTGTGTTTGTTTGGTTTTTTTATGGGTTAAGTCCAGGTAATCCGGTGTCCTCTCACGATTCTCAATGGGTTTTGACAGTTAAAAGGATTATTTTTTAATAGATAATTAATGATGATTCCACGGTCATGGTTTGGTTGCTAACCAACCGTCTAGTTATGGTTGTTTGGCTTTTCAAGTTATTTGTAAAGTAATTATTGTCATTGCAATCTTGTCTAAAACCTTATAAAATAATGAAGATAAAAATAATTCCCTTCATTTGTATTTTTTCGGGTATTTTTTTTGTGCAATGGGTAATGTGCCTTTGTTTCTCGCCAATACTTTGTTTTTTAATTATCCTTTCTGTATCCATGCTTAGAATAATTAAGTGTTAATTATCCATGTTATACCGAACTTTAATATTAATGCCGGCTAGTCATGGTAGTGACCGTATTTAAATGTCCTATATCGCATATATGTACATATAAATTATATAAGTACACCTATAGGTAAATGATTATAAAGACGTCATATTTGTGTGTGAATTATCTCCGTAACAGCTCATCCAATTTAAAAAATCGCTTATTAGTAAGACGCTACGAGTACCTACATTGGGACTGAATGACCTAGATTATACTTTATTTAATAAACAATATCTTAATGGTACCTATGCAAAATCGAAGCGGTTCGTTAATCATGTTATACGCATAGTTCTTCTTTTTCTGAAAGTGCCATCTTCTAGAGGTCATCGATTGCTAGGGCCTACTTGAACTTTGGAAACTACAGCTCTATGTAATAAATGGCTGTTTTTCCTGTTTAATTGCAGAGACTTTTAAGTCAAAAAGTTTTTCTGCCCTCAACCATTCTTTTATCCTGTATCTTCTATAGTCACTAATAATTTGATACAAATAAACAGGTTTCCTTCTTACAAGAAAGTTCTATAGTAGTTCCCCCGCAACCCGCTAGGTGTCGTTCGCGAACGGAAACAAAAGACAGCTGTGAGTTCATTGACCTACGGCAACGTGGCCATAACTTTCATTCTTAAAGCGAACCAAGTTACTAACCTACTTTTCATTAATAAGGAGAGCTAAAAAAATGCACGAAGAAAGTATCAAAGATTGAGCAGAGCGCGAACTTCGCTAACAGCCCGCGGAAGAGTATCATGGATACGACTAACTTTGAATTCTTTATTTTATATTTTAGTTACGATGTACCTATTTGACGATCGTTTATAGAAAAGAGAAGAGTTTTAGTTTTTTTTGCACTACAATATCTTAATAACTTTATATAATAGTTTCGACAAAGGATTGATTTTTAAAATATTGTGTGTAGTAGTAGGTGAATTTTTTTTTCTTTTGTCTTCTTGAACGACAATGCATAGTGATACCCTTTTGGAATTTAATGGAATACATGTTGCATTTTATTCTTATTTACTTATTTGTAAGAAGCTTTTAATTGAACATTGAAATTAAAATAATACTGCTTTAGTAGAATTTTTTAATCGAAACAACAGCATACGTACCTCAACATTTTTAATAACAAAAATATATTTCATAAAAAAAATTCAAGAAAAAAAAATAAACCAGCGTCTCCGTACGTCTTATCCTTGATACTCGTTCGTCAGTTTTTCCCGAGTCCCGCCAGACGCCGAGACGCTAAAAAAATAATTAAAACGAGCGTCGGCGAGAGTGAGAGCACGCCGTCTACCCGCGTAATTAGTACAATGGACTTTCCCGACTTTGAACTTCGAATACTATTTCTTTGTTTTTAATTTTGTCTCGGCCGCGGACGTCTTCCGTTTGAGCAGTTGTGATTCTTGGAACATTTTAAAAATTAAGTTGTGTTTTGTCACGCCTTGTTCTTTAGAATCATTTTTCGCACTGGCAACTTGGTAACTTTTTAATTAGGAATTAAAATGCTGGTACATTTTTTTTTTGAATAGAATGTGGATACAAATAAAAGTTATTGAATTAGTATTCAGTATTAGTATTCAGATACTTACGTGATATTTTTACTTGAAATACGTTTTATTATATATAAAAATTATTGGATTGTACAACCGTGTATGCATGCAAGTTAATTTCACCAGTTTTAGGGTTTATGGGTAACATAAGTAACTCTACCATGTTCACCATGCATGTCATGGGACATAATATAATACAGTATATTATTATTAATTTTGGGCAGTTGACGTTAGGATTTTAACTTAAAATAATGTTTGTTTATGCTGCTCGCAAAAACTGTAGGCAATATTTAAGTGGGTACGTTTTGATTTAATTTTTCTATCATTAGCTTAAATTTTTTATTCATATGTTGTTCTTAGAATTGCTCTCCTTTCAATCTGAAATTTTGATATTCTATTGCTCGATTTTTTTCAATAAGAACTAAGTAATTATTAGAAGAATCTAGAAAATATCGCTACCATATTAAATTTTCTTAGAATGGACTTAATAAAACTGTTTTGAAACGAATTATAATATTTTCTTGAGTTAATTTATGAAGCAATGTCTAAATATAAGTATTCATGTTCTCGAAACTAGACTTTGTTAAACATTAACACTTTATCACCCATTTTAACCCTTTATGTACTTCACAAGGTTAAAAATTTTTGAATATTTACTGTCGCAGTTTTTCATATAAAGTCTTCGATAATAATCAATGTAGAAATTAGTATTATAGGTAGTCGAAAGTATATCAGAATTTTAGTAATGTACACTGCGAGTAACTGTCAAGTATATTGCGAAAACATTAATACAAAATATTTTCATTTCTTAAATGAAAGATGTACTTAGGTAGATATTTAAATGAGAAATACGTACCTAAATAAAATGATTTCGCAAAGGACCAATCCAATACGTTAAAAGCTGTGGAAACAGAACGCGGTACGTAGACATACTTACAAAACTAATTTACGTAAGAACTTGGGATTGCGAGGAGGCCATACGCGCTTCCAATCTTTTGAAGCCACTGGTATCCTTTCAATTTTTCCTCTAAGTATATTGAAAACTTGAAAATTAATTCCTCCACCTAATTTCCTTGAGGTGAAATATGAGCACGCACACACGCGTGACGCAAATTTCGTTACGTCGACATAGGGTTGCCGAAACTACCTCCCTCGTGGCATCAATCTTCGCCCCGGCCACCTACGATCGTATAATACAATAATACATGTCTAACTTTCGGACCGGCCCTGTAGGTAGTTCTGTCTTGCTTTAACTTACACGATAAACGTAAGAGAGAAAGAGAGGGGCTTTGTGGAGGCGTCCTAAAGGGTGTAGGGAGTATGCAGGGGTGGTATTGAAATTGAAGCGGGGTTTAGGCGCGGATGACGCCTGGCTGGAGAATGGATGGAAATTTCCTCAATTTAGCGTTTTCGCCAACAAAGGACGTTGTTTAATTTTTGGTTTTTGTTCAGGTGAGGCTTGCGTTGCCAGTATTAACACGCACGTGGGTGTTATTGTTCGGTTTTGATGGCTTTGTAAAATGTTCAATTGTTTTTTAATACGCCCATTGTGCTAACGTATGTACGGGATAAAAGATTCGCTAACGGTACACGTATGGTAGCATGGCAACACATCATTTACACGGTGTAAAATAACATTTTTACAGTTTATTTTACATCGCTTCCTTTGTGATACAGGTTGACTTTTGAAATGTAATGATCAGAAATTGTATCGTAGAAGGCGCAAGTAAATGAATTGGTAGGTGAGTGACTAAGCTTGTTAAGTGACGAGTCCGAGATTTGATATCGACTAGTGCAAATACATACATTAATTAATTAATTTATATCCAACTAGACGATGCCCGCGGCTCCGCCCGCGGAAAAGTCGATAAACAAAATATTGATTTCGTCCCAAGGGAACCTATAATCGGGATAAAATGTATCCTATGTCCTATTCCTGGATGCAACCTATCTGTGTACCAAGTTTCAGCTTAATCCGTTCTACGGTTAGACCGTGAAGGAGGGACAAACATCCAAACATCCAAACATCCAAATATCCAAATATCCAAACATCTTTACAAACTTTCACATTTATAATATTAGTAGGATGTCCTTAAATTCTTAAAATCGGTAAGTTTTAGGGCAGTTTGTGCTTATGAGAAATTTATAAAATTTAAAAAAACATCCGTGTAGTTTGTTACTAGAATGTTTGTGAAAGCTTGTATAATATTGTCAACAATAATTTTCATGTTACCTGCTTTGTCATGAAAGAGCCGATGACATAAATCCCTAACAGAGCATTCGAAATTCAAAATCACGAATATGTTTTGCTATCACTACCAAAAATAGTGCAGAAATAGGTAGCTACATAAAGTTCGATTCGATGAGACTCGAACATACCTAACAAAAGACGACGTACGCAGCCCGCAGCGCCCTCTCAGTAATCCGAACGCAATTAATTAAGCCGCGACAACTTTTACTGCACCGATTTATATTCAAGTCGGGTCGCACCTTTGTTTACCTTTATCTGTGTGCACCTTTATCTCCGGCGTGTCGTGACGTGGTTAGGGCAATTTGGAGAGGAAAGTTTATTGCTCGCGGACTTCAGTATTTAGAAAGATATTCTTAGAGTTCTTGTAGAATTAAGAGGGTGTTTTGGTACTGTTTAGGCGTTCGATTTGTTTACTGATTCAATGCGCTTGTATTTATATGGGTCGTTACTTATTAACGGCCCAGAGCAGCATCTGAGGATGCTTTGAGCATACTCCATCTTACTGCTCTAGTAATGATAAAGGATTCTAAATAATGTCTTATATTTTTTTATCAGAAGTTATTGAAAGAATTACAGAATAAATAAACCTCCTATGCATAATATTTATTTTGTAGATTTTATATTATATTCACCTTTAGGTATACATCATTAAAACTCTATAATAAAACTACTAAATTTTAGATCATATGGGTTTATAATGTCTGAAGGTTTTTTTTGGTACTGATAAAGAGAAAAGTCTACCATCAATTATGTTTACTATAACTTAATGTACGCTTCATCGACTACCTAAATGGTTCAAATATAAACTTGACAGGAAAACCACCATTTTCTATATCAACCTTCACCGCCCCTGTATAAGTAGCTATTCCCCGAATATTATATCGTATTGAACATTCAGCTACAGATAGAATCTCCGAAACTATCAAAGCAACGTCACGACGCTATCAAATCTACGTACGACCATAACCCCATTCCGTACACATAGGGCCGTTACCGTTCCGCCTTATCTCACTCGTCAGCCACATCTTAAGCCCCCGGGGGGTTCTTGAAATAGGAATAGTCGCATTAGGCCCAAAATTACAGGCGACCGTCACAGTCTAACGTGGTAAAACGGTTAAACCACCTGGGGGGTAACCCTCTAACACCCACTTCTTAAAGGCACGGTTGAGCGGTTTCATAGGACTCTAAACCTTGTGTCAAAGGTTTAAAGTTGGAATTTGGACGTGTTCAGTAATATCTCGGACGTAGAAGCTATGTCTAAGTGTTACCGTTTGACCCCACTCCGTATTTCGGTCCACGGCCCGGGAGGGTTGTTTTAGTCATCAATAATGTTGGTTAGAATTAGGAGATACGTACTGGTATGGTTTTGAATAGTTTTTTTTGGGAGCATTTGTTCGTAGCCGTTATCGGAGTAAGTGTCTGAATTTCATGAACTTCCGTTTTTGCCGAAACGGAAATATGAAGACTGAAATTGACAAGGTCGCTCCTTGATCATGTAGGTATCTACAGCATTTAAAGCATTTAGTTATATAGTGCTTTTTAAAGGTTTGATTTTTCCGTCATAAAAGTAAAGTTACATAATAGGCTGTTGCCCGTCTGCGCCATAAGAAGAATAATGTTTTTGGTGCGTATGTACGTCCTTTCTTCAACCCAAATAGCTAAATAGACCCCAACACGTTAGGTGTCATTGGATTCGTACTTATTGTGAAAATGACATGGATTTTTTTACGAAGACGCCTTTGAAGCCCAAAAAACACCGCTTTTTTTTGTTTTTCTATCAAATTATTGCTTGTTTTATTAGCAAATGTCTTATCCGCAGTACACGAGCTCACCATTACAGAGAGCTGATCAATCACGGCTGACATGGGTCACGGTTATGGTAGCTAAGCTACCATTTCAGATATTGCGGCGCATTTTTTGGACCGAAACAAAACGAGATTCGTATTCTACCTACTTATTTGAGACCGGTATAATATGTCTCTCTTACTTTTTAAGGTTCCGTAGAAAATGTTCTTTTTAGTGACGCTTTTTAGCAATGTACTGCCACCTATCTTCCGTACGTTAAAACACGTTTTTAGTTTTCCTACTCGTCGATAGATGTCGCTCGAAAATCCAATAGTGTCTTATTCGATTGTGAAATGCGTATCTTTTAGTCTTTATTATCTTTTCTAATAAGACCAATCTTCCACTATTTTAAATTCTAGTATCTAAGTTAAGTTTCAATAAGATTTACATTCAATTTGAGAAGTTATGTCAACGAAAAAGCGGTGGTTTTTACGATTATTTTTAACTAGACGATGCCCGCGGCTCCGCCCGCGTAAAAGTCGATAAACAAAATATTGATTTCGTCCCAAGGGAACCTATAATCGGGATAAAATGTATCCTATGTCCTATTCCTGGATGCAACCTATCTGTGTACCAAGTTTCAGCTTAATCCGTTCAACGGTTAGACCGTGAAGGAGGGACAAACATCCAAACATCCAAACATCCAAATATCCAAATATCCAAACATCTTTACAAACTTTCACATTTATAATATTAGTAGGATTTAAATTATTTAGATACCTTCTATTGAACAAGGTATATTATTGCGTGGCGTTTTAATATTAATTGTAAAGAATTAATTATATAGTTACATTTTGACTGTTACAAGGTGAAGGTTTTGTACTTAGGAACTTTTACGAAAAATGTATTCTTAGGTACTATAAGATCGTTATTCTTTAACATAATTTGATCTCTTATAGTTTGGTTGATTCCACATCACGTATACTCTAGACCTTTTATTTTTAGACCTCTTAATTCAGGGATAGTCTGAATTTACGCTCGGACTAGCTAATTCTATGATTAAATTTAATAAAAAGAATAGTACACTGAAGTTTACATCCTGCTTACTCTATTATTTATTAATTATATCATTTACTAATAAAGAGATTATTTTTTTTAATAAGTAGGTACCTTCCAAAGAAATATATTTATACTAATTCTTTTGTTAATTAAGTTAATTAGTACCTACTCTGAAGTAGGTACTCGTACCTACTTACCAAAAGGCAGTAATTGCGTTAGGTGATAAAATATTACCTTGGTTTAGCAATGAGAAACTTCTCCACTGTTGGATTAATTAGGACGAGAATCGTGTACACTTGCCCTAACCACGGAATGGGTAACACATTCTTGTTATAGCTGAAGTTACTAAGTTATATTTACCAAAGTTACAGTAACTAAACTTACTAAAATTACGATATTTGCTTATAACTGCAAAATTTCATTGAAAAACATGTTTTTTTTGGAAATAAACTAATAAGGTTTTCAGTAATTATTTAAGTATAGTTTATCACTAAACGCTCCGACGGCTTTACTGATTTAAAATACATTTTCGATTTTCTATTTGTTTGTGTTCTTCAATTTTGTCTCTAACAGTAAGTACCTAATTACATTTCTCTAGTTACGTTTTTTGCCTTTTCTGTAAGAAACGGTCTTATAGATTTTAATATGACATTTACTGGAACTTAAAATAATTTTAGGGTCATATAAACAGCACTATTGGAGGTATTTGTGATGTATAAATTGTACTATGGTTACTAATTAATCTTGAAGGCAAAAGATTCCTCAAACTCCAATTGTAGAAAATATTTGGTCCAAAATATAGGGATTTCTCCAAAATCTAGTAAGATCAAATATTGAAGCACGAAATCCAGGCACCGACATTAAGGTATGGGAAAATGTCTTCTGACGGCATAATCCGGATAAACCGGGCAAATACGATGGACGCGATCTTTCGGAGAACTGACGGGTTGGAAACAGCTAGGAGAAATACGTAGGGGGGATAAATTCAGAGATTTGTTATTTACTGAATATAAAGTATGGATTAAAATGACCTATAAAATTAAGACTATTGGTTTAGATCAGAAGTTGTAAAGTTACGTTCACGTTACGTTTACTGGACAGGTAAAAGCTACAGCTAAAAAAATTTGCACTTTATTTGCGATAAATGAATGATGAAAACCTATTTACTCCCTTACTCCCGTCATTAAGATATACATAGATGATCATAATAATTAAGCGTGACAAGCAGAATAGTATACATGACATTAAATACCTATAATTAAATGAAACAAAATCGACCTAATGAATGTTTGTTCCAACCGGAATCAATCTTATGACATTGAGATTAATCGTCAATTTCGAAGCTTAAATATCGATTTGCGTTAAATTCAAAATAATTTTATCAGTAAAATTGATAAGTTATTTTTTTGAATACTTGCTAAACGTGTTTCCCAAATCCCACCCATCTGTTGCACAAAAATTAAAACGTAAGCAAATTCCCACTACTTTTTCTATGCAAATTAAATTCCCGAGCAAGCGCGTCAAAGACTGTTCCGCTCCGCCCCGTAATTAGACCGCAGTACGAAGTTCCTTCATCAAGACACGCGCGCGTTAGTTTGGTCTTAGTTTAATGTATGCACATTATCTAAGCAAGTTCCTGCGCCAGATGGGGAGATGCCTCCCATTCCCCCCTCAAATGAGTTGCGATTGTGACTGGTACCAATGTCGCATAAACAAGGCAAATTATAAATACCTGCAATTCCGATTTATGGGCGTTAACGTGCGTTTGTATGATGTAGTGTACATTAGCGAACTTAACTTAGATTTTTTTTATCTTTGGTAGGTTGTATGTGAACGACTTTCGGGTCTTTTCGTTAAAAGATACAATTGCTTGATTATTTTGTGTGATTTTAAGCTTGTCTGTTAATAACGTGATATTTTTAAAATAGATCTGTTTTTGAATTATGCAGCGCTGGTCTTACGCGATTATCTTTGACTGTACAGAATGAACAATTATGAGTTTTCCAGAAGTAAAAAAAATAATAATTTAAGAGAATAATATTGGCTGACATATTAGGGGAAAATACGTTAAACAATATGTGAATACTTGGTAGATCAACCTGTCAATTTCATCTTCTACAAAGTAACGACATTTTTTCAATAAAAAATAGAAAAATTGTAGCTGTTAGCATAAAAATCCATTTCGTGTTTAAAGAGGTTATCAAAAACGGACATATTTAAGCATACATTACTATACTACTACATAGTATATTACTGTAATATACTTCTAATTCTAAGCAAGTAGTCTGCCACCCCAACCTCCCCGTTGGCAAATGAGTTCGGAGTGCAAGAGCGGCCGATACATAGTTAAACTCCCTCTAAACGCAAATACATCAGTTTTGAGGCGGTTTGGAGCTATCGGGATTATTTTTTATGCGTAACTTATCAGAACGGTATTGAGGTTTCAGATTCTAATACCAACTATGGTCTTTCAACGGGTACTTCATGTTATAGCTCTAATAAGAATGGTGACATTTTGACCTACTTATGGATTGTCATGGGTGATATATTGCCATTTGGGTTTAAAGTGGGTTGTCTTTTGGCCGACAAGTTTGGTGTCTCAAAAGATGAAATCCTATAAAAAACAATATTTGTCAAAAAACCCAAGTCTCGCAACTCAGGTCTTCTACCGTAAAAAGTTGTGAGATCTAGGTAATACCAAGTCGGTTATTAACTTTATATTTAATCCCTACCTAAGGGACCTTCTGTTGTTACGTAACTATGTAATCTAACAATTAACATGTTAAAGTGATCATGTCGGTATTATTTATTATTTTTTTTTATCGTTTTATATTAGTAGATTGACTTTTTATTTTCTTCCTTTAAATTAATGCTTTATTACAATCCCACCAGATAAGTGTCGATGTAGTCTTGGGTGGTACAGCGCTCTAACTCAGAAGAAACCTATTCACTCTTGAAAGTGAAGCGCATGTAGAACATTTATGAGCTGCAACACTCCAATCGCGCTAATTTCATTGCAATTGGATACGTATCCGGGAATTACGGCTTCAATTTGCGGAATTGTTCGCAGTTCTCTACCGTTTAAGTTTTACTTTAACTTTCTCGTCTTTAGCTATTGAATCCTACTTTGTCTTTCAGTTTGCAGTTTCACTATCTTTATATAATTATGCACATCAAATAATTTAACACCTATTTTTTTTCATGAGCCTAGTAATTGGCCGTGTAGTTAAAATCAAATAGGATCTTTAGCCTTACGTTTATGATTTTGGATTTGGGAAGTAAGAGTTTCTTATGAGCTTTATAATGATGATTTAATCGAATTATATCTTCTTGAAAAATTTGAGCTACGTTACAGGAAATCCTTATGTTCAACGTTAATGTTTGAGCGGTGAAAAATTCAGTCATCAAAATTAAATTATAAATTCGATTTGAAATCAGGAAAATAATTGAAAGATCCTTTGAACAGTTTTTTACTTCTATTGGAATCATTGTTCGGTACGATAGAAGAAATAAAATGTTTCATCTTCATGAGTGTTAATTATGGTTACCTATATAGATAAAATATATCTATTTTATTTGATTTGAATACGTAGTCACTATTATGGGGTCACTGAGAATTATTTTACAGGAAGGAGGTGGTTCTATTGTCATCTTGGGCCAACATCCAATAATTCAGGTTCGGAAGTAACACTTCCGAATAATAAATTATATTTTACACGTCTCACAGCCTTCAATAATTCTAGGAACATCGCTCCACACATTCCATTCTACGACGTACGTAATAGGTAATTTGAATTCTCTGTATTTTTAAACCAATTACCCACATTCCCAGCACTTACCTCCGAACACTTTGACGCGCTAAGTACATGAAGACGGCACAAATCACATGTGAGCTTACACACGAACCGAAGCTCAGTATATAGTGGTACACACAGAAGTCCACGACAGAATACATAATGTAAGAGAAACAAAGCTGCTACATAATGCCCACCAAATTCTAACTTCAGGAACCAGTCCAGTTATAAACGGCAGGCGGTTTGATTACGATATTAATTATGGCGATATTTATTTTAAAGCGATTGACAAATCTAATGTTATTGTATCCTCTTTGATTGGCGTCACTCGAATGGGTCATTTTATTCATCTTTTTCTTTATATCATTAGCCCACTGGTTGGTTGGAGATTTCTGCTTCTTTTATCAATTACTTGAAACCATTGTGTCAAATACGAATTATACAAACATGCTGCTTATACAAAATAATGATAAATACTTTGGTCTACTGTGAAAAGTTTTGATCAATTTAATTGAAAATTTGAACCTAAAATAAGAAGAAGAAAACCTGTTTGTTTTATAATATCTTTCAACAGCACCAATAAGCTGTTTTCCTTTGTAATTTATATAAATATACTTACTTCAATCTAATTATTGATGTTCCAATTTCTTCTAGTATGTCACTTATATCTTATACCAAGCCCCGTGGGTGGAGTAGAGCAACAAAGGAGAAATTTCGCTAGATCCATCCACCCACAAACAAACAACCGAGGCGTTTCGCATTCCGTCCACTGAAACCTCACGACGGATCAAATTGAACCTTGTGATCTTGTGTTTCTATACTACATAATATAGATTCGTATGTGGTTCAAGCGAATCCACTTTATTATTATTAGGGTATTCGTGAATGTATATACTTTACGATATTAAAATTTTGGTAGTCAATCTGTCTATCTTTAAAAAAGGACTGCAAGATGGTAACGTAATTTACACAAACGGATAAATAAATAAAATCTTGTAGTTTTTTAATCATAACACAAGAGTGACGTTGGGGAAAATTATATAGCCTATGTCACTCCTATAAAGGAAGCTATTCCACCAATTAGTTTGGACTATAGAACGGAGCAATATGACGTAGCAAATAAATGAATATAGGTACATACATACACACCATAAAGTAACAGACCAACGAAGTGGACTATAGCCTAATGATCTTTATTGTGACAAGAAATAGAAACCCAGTATAAAGAATAAAAAAATCCATTGTGGTTTGTATTTTGTGGCTTTACTCTCCTTCATTGTTGTATATTTACCTATTATCATGTTAATACGCTTCCAAACTGATATCAAAACGCTATTCACACCACTCAAGTATCCTCTGCCGTGAACTCTGTTAGATAACGGCTTAGTAACCACGGATATCTTATATACTCCTATATACCGGTACATAAAGGGGTATTTACCACGTGTTTGAGTAGATCCCGGACCGGCGCACAAACGTTTGCATTACCAACTGGATATCACGTAGGGGTGGGAATTTCGGGCGAATATCGATGATTTAAATAGGTCACGATTTTTGATCTGATTGACGAAGTGAGATTAGGAGATTAAGCAAATAATTTTGCCACGAGGCAAAGCAATCAGGTGATTTGAAGCGTTGTATTGATTTCATTTCTTATTATTAGACATCTTCGGGTATGATTATGCGCATTTGGTTCTGTCCTGATTTATACCAAGGTATATTGGATCATGGTAGTGAACTATGATATATTATCTAGAACAGAAACTTTTGTAATTGTATTATCGACACTGTTCATCGATATTTATCTAAAGGATAAAAGAAGTAGGATGCAATTTTAGTACAGGTCTACCACTCGACATTAGACAAGTATTTTGTTAACTGACTTTATAGAGATTTATAGTTCTCATGCTGTCCGCAGATCAACCAACCAAGTACTGTATATTCCTGCAGTTGCTAATCTGTTTGCAAAATACTATTGATTGAAAGCATCAGACTTAGTTAATTAATTTAATTTAAAACTATCGATACTTAAAAATGTAGATACCCTTCACTAGTGTCAGCGAAGCCCGTGATGCTGTCGGGGCAAAACCGAATTTCCGAAACGTCTAATAAGTTGGATGTTAACTCTGTCAGCACCATGTACGATGTATGTACATGACATCGCCAGCTTAACATGATCTGCCTATCGCCTTATTCGATGCTGACGTAAAAGCGGACTCGCCATTTTTACATGACAGCTCACTTAAGTTAATATCAAGTAGGTTCAATTTTAAAATGGTGATTAGTAACGTAAATTAATAATGTTTTTTTGCGTACATCAAAGGCAGAAATTTGTTTCGGTATTCCATATTGATGTTGACGATATTAATATTGTAGTAGTAATCGATTTGTATAGAGGTAAATTTCACAATCGCAATAAGGATGGAATTCGTTATACATTGAACAAAATGAGAGGTCTTCCTAAAATGGACATACGCCGTAGGGATCTCATTTACCCACAGTAGTTACTCCGTACGCTTGGAGTTCAAAATTAGGAAATATTTAGTCTGTGCCCAATAGAAAATTTGTAGATATCGTGTGTGGTTGAATTTTATTATTTGTTGTAAATACTAGACATTGTTACCTTCTATATACCCTATATTTAAATTTGCTGCCTTGTTTAAACTTATTCAAAGTTTTGTTGACAAATAAATGATTCGTTTATTTTAGGATTTGTATTAGCAGTTGTAATAGGTGTATCTTTTTAATTGCTAGAAAAAACGTTACCCGACAAAGAAAAATCAAAGGTTAAATTTTCAAGAAAAATGTTTGAGAAACCGCGAGGCATTTGGGTACACGCCATCCTGAATAAATAGTTATAATAAAGTTGATTTAATTTATTGATAATGATTTAGTTAGGTACTCACATTAGTTTGGCACTAGATGGTGACTAGACTAAGGAGTGAATAGACGAGACACGCCAAACACCGAGTGTAACTCGGTCATCCAGGGACTCAAAGTTAAATCGTTACAAGTATGCCGAGGCGTAATGCGACCCATTAGAAGAGCTCTTTGGCAAGGCAGGTGAGCTCGCTGCCAAACAACTAATAAAACCACAAATTGCAAACCAATCAATCGTTGCAAACTCAACAAGTGCCGATAAAATCGCGCTCCGTCAAAACATTTCCAATTGCCTTTGAAATCGAATGCAGAACAAGAAATAACTTTTTAAGGGCCTCGAGTAGGTAGGTACATTCTCAGGGGACGAAATCAGCTTTACAAACACGAATGCCAATTGGTTTAAAGTGCTTCGGTAAAAGGTATTATGTATTGAACTATAAATGTAGAAGGGTATTAAAGAGATTGGTAACTTCATTAACGAATATCATAGTGTTTTGAAGAATAAAATAGTTGATATGGTTGTGTTTTAACCAATGCTCTCTCTTGCCCTTCAACACTAGAGTACACTTTAGAGACATATTAATTATTGTCCTCTGTGTAGCAACGCATCTTTTGACCAACTTCAAGTTTTAACATCTGTCCGGTCTTCTAGAATTATTTTGTCATCATTTATTCAAGCGTTTTTGTTTTGCCATGATTAACTCATGACTCGCATAGAAAGAAATTTTTCGCACAAAAATGTTTTCCTTTTTTCCAAAACCATTACATAGGTATAGGTAAAAAAATATAGTAATATTACATGTTAACATATTATGGAAAATCCAGATTTCTACTCAAAATGTACACAGTTACACCATTTTAAAAGTAAGAAGCGCGTCGTACGGAATTAATCAAAACAAAATTTAAGAAAACCAAAACGCAAACCGAATAAAACAATTTAAAAATTCAACAGGTCCCCAGCCAAATCATACTCCGTCAAAATATTTCGATTGGCGAACGCTAATGAATACAGAATCGAGTTTTCCTCCAGTTCGTTGGATTAATGGACTAATTAGGGGGGAAAAGAAACGATAAGACTGAGACGCCGACACTTGCTTGTTGGGGCAGGTTCGGGACGATTTTTACGTCACTTTTCAGGTTTCTTTTGAGAACTGCTCTTGTTCCGTCTTGGTTGTGAATTACGATACCGTATCGCTTGAGAAATATGATAACTTTAAGCGCATAGGTACTGTTGATATAGGATGTTGTTCTATACTGCAATATTGGGAGATATTTATTATTGTTCAATTAAGTTGATCAAGATGATGATTTGAATGTCGTAAAATACCTAATCAATTCGTATGCGTTTGTGCAAAAATGTAGTTTTTTGAGTTATTTTCAGAATATTTTTAGAAGTTACTAATATTTTATTACCATAGTATTTTTTATACAATTTAAGTTTAACTCTGAAATACTCGCAAACAAGAGCAGCTACACAATATGCGGGCATTGTTTCAGCCATACGTTTTAATGAAGTTCATAATCCTACCCAATTTCAACGTTAACAAAAATCCCTTCGTAAGTACCGGTTTCGGTGTAATACGTTTTCGGTTACGGCTCCAGCAGCCAATACTCAAGAGCGGTATAATCACGTTCCCGCGAACATTGCCGCTTGAAGCAATCATAATGAATATTTTATTTTATCATAGCGGGAACGC
>LGAG01000020.1:69816-81277 GCA_001278395.1 Lerema accius
CTTTGCGAACCATCTTAGTGGTATAATAGCTAGAATGGAGCTTGTGCTCTACTTTAGAAAAAGTGTGTTTTTTGTGCAGATATAAGTTCTATTTATAAGGATATAGTCACTAACAGAAAAACCTAATGCTTTAAAATAATATTTACTCTAAAAAATATAAATAAATGTAAGCAATAAGTACTTATAATGTGTAGTAACTTAAGCAATTTCAAAAGTATCACCGATATGAAGCTAATTAAAAGATAAAACAAATTCAATGACACCTCATATATAAAAATCAATCAAGCATTTTGACTTGTAAAGCACGTCAAAGATGTGGCCATATATACATACGAGTACATAGGCTAAACGTTACCCTCCTAATGCCGCAATCGTTTAAAAAAACGTTTTAAAAAACCTAACCTAACCTAACCTTTAATAGTAAACTATACAGAAAACTTGTGTTAACTTAAAAATTAAAAATCCAAAATGGCGGCGATTCCTTTTTCAAAAAGCATCAGCTTCGCAGTTTTCAAAGCTCTTCGTCCACGTTAGTTGTTTAGTGGTCGTGAGGAGGTGTGATATTTTTTATTGTAAAGCAAAGTGTCCTTCAAGCGACCACTATCGGATGTCACAGGCGTGCATAATCTTGTGCATCGCCCACGCGGCCGCCTGCACACACACACATACATACTTCACTCGTCCCGGGACTATGTGAAGATATACGGTTAATTTTAACCTTTGTAATGTCTAACGTGCCTTGTTACAATAAAAAGTATAAAAATTGTACTTCAATCTGGTTCATGAGGAAGTGTATGCTGAACCCAACTGAATTTCATTCAAATAAAAAAAAATCAAATTGTTTATATTGTCGCAATTGCTTAAATGCTCCAATTTACAATGGATGTTAGTTTTCTGTACTTCTCCATGTAAACGTTTACTATGCTAAATTTTAAATTTAATAATAAAATAGGTCAAAAATACCTACCTTTTACGTATTGTTCTTTGAAATTCTTCTCCATGTAAACTTTAACCATGCCAAATCTTAACGTAAGCATGTGCAACTTAAAAACGTCCGTTTTCTTTATGTATTAAAATGTACTCGTAGATATTTGACAACGACATCAAACTAACAGAGAATAAAACAATTGGCATGCAGTATGCAGTATATGCGTGCTAATATTCTCTAATCTGTAAATGTTAACTTCAAAACACTCCCAGTAGATGGTAGAGTTGTTTGCGAGTGGTATGTCGACGACCGAGAGCCATCTTCAAAGGTCAGCCGTTGACCGATAACGATGTCGGCCTTCTCCACTAGCCCATTGCCTCATGGTGTTGTTGCTATGGGAAAGTGATGAAATCAATCTCGAGATTTTGCGGTTTGTCTGTAGCGGGAGTTAGACTTTACTAGCTTAAAAGCTTTTGACGTGAATAACGTCGTTAAATTTTCTGTCATACGGGGGCAATCCTAAAAATCTAAGGACAAAATCGAAGATACACTTTTGCGTTGTAGTTTCGAATCTAAAAGATCAAAGAATTAATTATAATTAGGGAGAACAGTGAAAAATTAACAGTTTAGTACTGTAGGAGATACTGTTAGTTGGTTAGTAGGTTCTGTTAGTAGAAGAGATAATGACAATATTAATAATATCTAGTAGTGTTGCTAATTCATTAGTGTTGTTTTGAAAAATGAAGAGGCTTGAAATCTCTACAGTAGTATTCAACAGTAGCAGAGTAAAACGGAATTTTACGTGGAGATTAACGTGTAATGTTACAGGAAAATTAAAAGGTAGGCTTAACAGGCCAACGAGTAATGAAAAAGCTATAGAACCCAATATTATGTGAGGCACTCACTTGGCAGGTTACCAGAGTTCGCATCTAACATACCTTTGAAAATATTACTCATAAATTAGAAGTAGAATGATTGAATTAAATAGATCCATACGGTCCCAACATCACTGGCAGTCAAGATACACAGATGAACTTTATTATTTCGGTGCACATTGCGCTACGTCCGGGACGGTGACATTTCGCGTCCCGTACGATAGGACACGTCCGATTGACCTATGTTTCATCTCACGAGGACATGACTTGTCACACTTATACTCATAGATTTAAGGTTCAAAACTGTACTTAATATTCGCCGTTAAAATCTGAAACAAGTGGTTAATCCCAACATTCTTATTGCGTTACAATAGAGTTCATTGTTCAAAGGTGTTTCTTAAATTTTCGTGGGACTATGTGTGTGAACTTTTGGATTCGATATCCGGATCCGTTTACGCTAAATCGATTTTCTTGTGAAATATCGTTGTTTACTTAGAAGCAGTTATTTTAGAACTATCCATTTAAGATTAATGATAGCTCGATCTACTTCAATGAAATATAACATTTGAAGTTATTTTTTAGTTGTTGATTGGAGTATGACTACGCTTTAAAATGCAATAAGTTTTAATTAATAATATAGTTATGTCTCTTTTATCTGTCACTTAGCTGTCTGGGGATCGAACTAGAGACTCTTTACTTTTAAAATAGAGCCACGTAAAGTTTTAGGCTAGAGTCGTAAGAAAGACGTTTAATGTTAGGAAAAACGCGAAAAATGTTTGCACTTTTAAGAACTTAACGAGTCGGTGCCACTTGCCGCTGTTAATGAAGATGTTATTTTCTTCACTAGATTTAACATTAACCACGGAACTAATCAGCCCTTCGCACCTCGACTTAAAATACCCGATCCAAAAGCAATCCGATTCATTCAAATTCAAACTCCTCTCACGACCTTTGAGCGTTCACAGATAACATTGGTATGAATACTTTATGAATAATTTTCTAACCTTCCAGATTCTCGAATTGCGATTTAGAGGGACAATGGTACATAATGACCATTAAAATTCAATACGCTTATGCAAGCTATAAATCTTCATATAAGGCTATCTGGCGGGGAGTGATCAGATCCAGGAATTGGTAAGCTTGCTCCTATTGTGCTACGGTATTCGACCACATGTATTCTAAATGGTATTCTGAATGGTATTCAAATAGATGCCCTTAATGGGCCGCCGGCAATTTGTGCTCGACAGAGTGTTTTGACACCTTCATACATAAACATTTTGCTGTTAAAAAATCAAGGCCTGGTCCGGTAAGTGCCGGTTAAGTTATAGTTATTTTATTGTTTCAGGAGGAATTTAATGTTAAGTTTAGTGTGCACTTAACCCTGTTTAGATTTTACTGTTATGTTGGCTAACTTTATTTGTTAATTTTTAATACATTAGAAAAAAATTTAAGTAATAAAATTAGAAGCATTTATTTACCCTTTACGGTACTTAATTCCTTAATTAAGTTCCTAATTTAACTTATTTCCTCACAAAAAAATTACATAAGTAAAAAATTTCTCGAGAAGAAGAGAAACTTTTTCTCAAAATTAAAATTTCTTTGATCTTTATTGATTTGATACTTCGTTCAATATAACGTTTTAAAAAATATCGTTCTATCAAACTTATCCACGTACCTATATGTCGTGATCACAGGTTAAATTGTGTTAACCTACAATAAAATAAACTGGATGGTTAACTCCCTTTAACCCGTACTAGTGTCACCGTCCCAACAATGACATAATATATTTCCTAGCCGCCATTGTGTGCAAGGTGAACGCTATTATTAAAGTGAACTTCTTGCGGTCACACTGGCTTATTATTCTCTTATTATTGTAATATAATAATATTATTGTGGAGGCAGGTACAGATGGAAATAAGGAAACGGATTGGGGATTGCCTGTTAGATTTATTGACATAGGCTTGTGGCTTCTACTTTTCTCTCAACTTTTCTAATTTGTTAAGCCGCGATTCTTATTATGTTAACTACAAGTTAGATGATCGACCGTTAGATGTCGCGTGGAACCGTTCGTTTTAATCTTGTGGTTTTAAGACAACAGATACTTAAGCTGTTAGTGGCGATATTGTGTAAAGATTTTTAAATTAAATAAACAGGTAGTTTGATTAGGGATATTACTAAAAAAAATTTTTTTAAACATTTTTTACTTCAACCTATATTAAATACGTTATCATGTAAACTTTCTTTATTTTTTCTTTATTTTTAGTTTTGCCTATTTTATATTCGTCTTTTTTGTAAATTGTCTTTTGTTTTGTTCTCAAGAGAAATAAAATAGGTATAACTATTTTTTCTCCTCTTTTTCTGTCGTTACTGATGTCCATAGGTGACGTTGACCATATTATGTGGTACGTCTGGTGGTTTATGGAATATTTCCATAACAACAAACATTCAAACTAAATGAGTGCCATGCTATGAGGATGTGTCGTAAAATCTACGAGAGCTTCCCACTTTCTCTTGATAGACGTCGCTTTCCACTGATTGTTGGCTTTTAAATTGGCTACTGCGAATTTTCTATTTGTTTTGTTGTGTTAATCTTAGTGTTAAACAGTTTAGGTAGGTATTGACTCAGTTTTGCATTTGTCCTTATAAAAACTATACTACAAACTCATAGGCTTAGACTAAATTTCCTGGGTTATAGGTGCCATGAACAAAACGAATAGGAAAAGACACTCTCATATCGAGCACATAATTGTAATTAAAATTGCTTTATGTACCTAATGCCGTCACATAAGACGCTTGCAATCATACTTCATTTGTTAAATTATCTTACGAAGTTAGTTCTGAGGGAACAGATGAATTACATACTCATACAACATAATTACAACTCAGTAAAAAAAATTAAAATAAACTTAATAAACAATTCTATTCAGCTAAATATACTAAAGAAGTACCAAGTCGGTGTACAATAGATAATCTTAGAGATAAATAGTCAAAGCAGAGCCCCGTGACCTCAGTGCACAGCGTCATTTAAATTAGACACAGTTGGTACTTCATACGTAAACTTCACCTTCGTAATATCCTGATACGATACTAATGTTAATGAACACGCCTGTGACAGTAACATACGGCATAATTGTTCCATGGACTGACGCAAGGGGGCAGGGGGCACGCCAGATCCATAATTCTCTTATGGAAGTTATGGATTAGTAAGCGGCAGTGGAATGGCCAAGTTTAACTTATTTTCGGGATTAATTACTCAAGAATTCTTGATACTTTGAGAGCATAGCTTGTAGATTTTTATCTTTTTTGTGAGGGTTCAGGTCAAAAGATACCGTCAAAATTATGGCAATGATGTTAGTTGCGGAAAATTGGAGAACTTTAGTGACGGTGACAGAAAATGCAATTGCTTAGAGCTTAGAGAGACAGGTGCAAGTAAGATGCGTCAAGTCAACGCAGTCAGGAAATTACCAAGACGTTGGCAATCTGGAATTATTGTTCAGGGTCTCTGAAGTTGCCGCTGATGAAAAGGCTTGGTGTCATAGACTCATTATTGTTCTGAAGATTGGCTACGCGCAAAGGAGGTTGACTTTAACTTGAGGATGGATGGACTGTTTGTGGAAAAAAATATAGTTATCTGTTTTTATTTTTAATTTAGAAGAATATTTTTGGAGGAATATTTTTGTTTTTTTGTGTAATTAAAATGATATAATTCGTGACTTGAATTGGATGGATTTAGAAATAATTTGGAATTCATCGGCTGTGTTGCTCTTTTGAATTAATTTTTTTTTGATGTTTCTAGAAACAAAACGTAAGACTTGTCCTTCATTACATAGTAATAGGAACCCATTAAAGCGACAATATAAAGCGCAAAACTAACCACTATGCTTAGCTCTTTATAACTAAGGTTGCACGTTCCAATAGGTCAGGGGGGTCAAAACTCACGCGGCGACTGGGGTCAATGCTATATTGTCATGTAGATGTCGCTATTGTCGATTCTTTTTTGTCAACGCGTTTGACCTTGCTTAGTTGACATCAGCTACTGAGATGAAGGCGATATGTTCTTAGCTATTTCTGTTACAAATTGAGAAATCATCGCTCAGAGCTGAAGCTGTATTTGGGTTTCTCTACTTGATCGCTTGTGGGACTTCTCTCACGGTTTGGACGGAATACTTGGTTTTATAAACTTTTAATATCAATGTTTTTTGATATGAAAAATGTTGGGGTAAAGATCAACACTTTTGTTCTTTCGTTTATCTTATTTCATGACGAGCAATCTTTTGATGATGCTTTTTGGAATGCGATTACCTACCAATGTGTATGGTTGATGCTCTTTATCTGTTCGTTTGTCGATTATTTTCACTAATCAAACTTAGTTACTAATTACTATCTGGTGTCTCATTAGCTCTTTTGCCAGCTATTCCTATAAACAGCTTGATTTTTCCTCTGAAAATCTTTTCTAATTCTTCCTAGATATCTATCACTTAAATTCTATCATAACCACAATGCAAAGTAACATGCATTTTCTTTGATACACTGTTACAGCGACATCATTATCTACTGAAGGAATAAAGAAATGCCACCGATTGTGAACCACAGACTACCTGCATCATTAACTTGTTACCACTCTGACAGACAGACAGACTTTCACATTGTCAACTCATCCAGACGTGACTGGGTGATGCATTGGGATTTCTAGGTTTGACACTAAAACCTAGGTTTACGTAAGTAGGTTAAATAAAAACAACATTTTCTAACTATTCCACCTTTACATATCACAATCATAACATAAAGTTTTCTTTTAATCTTTCGTTGATTTATTTAAGAGATTTCACTCCATACTTACGTTACTTATATTTTAAACTATAGAATATGTTATGTCCGTAGTAAAATACCGAAAAAGTGTTCCGTGTTACATTACACACGTCTTTATCGTCTTTTGGAGTTTCTTTCGAATCTACAGAATAAAGTTCTTCTATTCTTGGACGTGGTCTATGTGTGTGCTTTTCATGTTAATTCATATAATAACAATTAACAGGAAACCAAAACATCCAAACAGCTTTACAAACCTTCACATCGATTACTTTAGTAGTATAGAATTTAAGATTTCTTTAAAAACATAATTGTCGTTTTTTTTAATTGCTAGGTAAATATGTATAGTAACTACTATAAAGGACATTCGTAGAGGAAAAATAAGCAGGGGGCAGCCATAATTGATAATAATTACGATAAGCGATTCGGAAGTGCACGTCGCAGTCCCGGCATGAGAACAGATGCTATCGTCCTCTCGCTCGCACGTCCGCGATCTACACGATTGAACTTACGAGTATGTAGGTAACATAAGGATAGTTCTATGAATGAAGTGTAATAAAGCCTAGACGTGATGAGACAGAAAAAACAAACACATAACATGCTGAAAATTCTAAAATATTAAGTAAGTTTTTTTTAATTCAGTAGGTAATTTTTTCTCATTTTCCTGTACAATTTCATATAAGCACTTCGACTTTTGAAATTTTGACTAAAAATTTTAAGAAAATTTGTCGATATACAGTGAATTACGCGCATTATTCTAAAACTAAATATCAGTTAAAAATATGCAGAAACATTATTAGTAATTAAATCCTATATTATGTAAGATTAATATAATATATTTTTAAATCGTATAGCTACAATATGTGTCCTCGAATATTGATTCTCAAGCTATCGTCAGTGGCAAGGTGGGGAATATCTTAATTGCGAACAAAAACGTTTTGTTGTAATCGGGTGGTACGTGCGATGTGTTATCAGCGTGTTCCCATGGTCGTGTTTGTAAATGACCGTCGCGGGGTCGTTGATGCTCGGCTTGATGGTCATCGGTGAGACGACGGGGTACTCAGCTAGAGATGTACGTTTAAATTTTTTGTTTTAAATTTTTCGAAAATTTTTGGATATTTCATGTGTTTAAAAAAAATGTTTATCGACATGTCCATGACATAATAAAAAACACAAATTAAAATAAAAGAATACTTCAGAAAAATATAATCTAAATTAATTCAACTTAAAATAAAGAGGATGACAAGAAAAGATTTTATGAGGTCATTATTTGTTCTAGATTGGTAAGCGTATAAAAAGCAAACCATTTGGATATCATGTTCTCCGATACATGATTATGCAGATAGATACAGACTTAAAAACCAAAATTCAAAAAATATTTAGTTTTGGAATAGAACATAAACAGTTCTAAACAATAACGTTGATAAATAGTTTTCGTCGCGACAGTACCAAGATGTTACGTTTGGATCTTTTTAGCAACATTTTGTGAGGATTTAACGAGAGATAAAACTGTTTTGTATTCTTAAGCTGGTGATTTGCACTATCTCTACAAGTTGTTTATGACGAGGAAAATGACCTTTCTAAGAAGCTATACTTAGTCAATTCCCAGGACTTTTATGTATTACTTTTGTATTTAAAATATTTACATAAATACTATTCGGTTTTTTATAACGAATACATAGTTTTATTTATTTAAAGATATACGAAGCGTAACTTACCTACATTGTGTCTTACATTCAAGAAATACATTTAAATCTGTAACATTTAATGAATAGACAAGCAATGAAAGGGAAGTTAATGATGTAATATTATACAAAGTCTAAGTAGGCTCAAGAAATCAATACAAATTAAGCTGTGAAGCAATTACTTCCCGCCCAAGGAGTGTAGCGGTGACTCACTGCATCTCTTCGCAAATTCAGCTAAATATTCCCTGAGAAACAGATGAAACTATACAATAAAACTAATTTCCACTTCGCTCAGTAACTCAATTACAATATTGACCTTTATTCCCTTGAATTAAAGGTTACATATTTTGGCCTGCAGTTCTAAGATGGTAAATATTCAAGTTTTGTAATTGAACTGAATACAATACCGCGTGGGCGGTGTTTTGTAATACTAGAAAAATGACAGAATGAAATATCTGCTCAAGTAAATTAGTATTTGAATCGTGCTGAGATTGTTACGGTACATCATTACTATTTCAGAATAAGATTAAGGCTAAAATTCATGACCTTTTATAATCAATTTTATCCCATAAGTGACCTATTACGAGTACCATAACGTGTCGCAAAATTTATTTAGAGATAAATAAAATACGTAAATAGCGACCAAAAAGACAAGCTACTAAATTAGGGTCAATACTCTAGTCTCTTCCAATCCGACCAAAAGTTTTGGGGGGACACTATTCTTGCGTAAACCGATGACGGAAATTGGTTCACCTAACACTTGACTATATACGACCGTAGAAAACGAATATAATTCCCTATCCATATGTTTTCATGTAGGCGGACATTGTAATGGTTAAAATAATTTGCAATAATTTCCATACCTAATTGCAGAGTGGAGTCCGAAGCTAATAGTTTCACAAAATAACTGTCACAAAACCAAAGTACGGCGATAAATTATTCCAGTGGGAAAATTAGGGCACGCCGATTGCATCGGACAAATGACTTTGTAGCAGACATGGACAAACTGAACCATTTGTCGCTTGCGCCCACTCTTTAGCTATAAAAATCACTAGCTTAAACTCTGATACACAGACAGAAGCACCTAAAGTACTGACATATAGGTCAACTGATGGTAAATGATTAGGTACATTTGCCTACGGTTCCTTTGAAGTTACACATAAGTCTAAGCATTTTGTTAATTAACATAACTACTTATAGGACACAGGACTAGGTGCAAGTTAAAAGATAGGCGTAGATTCAAGGAAGAATGGAGCAGGAATTTACGTATACCTTGTTATACTATAATAACCTGAACCCGTTAATTGTTTATTTCAGGGCATTGATGATCACCGATATCTCGTCATCATCTTCAAGTTGAAGTCACAATTTAACACCATATTAGGTACTGAAATTAAGGTTTCTATGACAAGCGGAACAAACCATTTAAACAGAAAAGCCCATTTAAAAGTGGGAAAGCTGCAATGTCGGCCTATACAAGCAAGACTGGGCTACAATAATCAATCGTTAGCATAATGTCACAGATTAAATAAGGCTCAGTACAGGCCATAGACGTGTTTACACGTCTTAGGCGCGGTGCTTCAATGGACTGCGTGTAGCACCCACGCACTTGAATCCATTAGCTGGTGATTAACTTGTAAGCGTGGGCTGAACGAGCGAGCAAACCTTTGGGCGACCTGTAACTCTTGTAACGGAAGTTCTTTCATCGGTGATGTGGGTTAGGAAGCGGCGAATAGGTTTGGTCGGTACGTAGGTACCTTTAGTGTGCCACAAGTCGAAGTAGGTACCTATCTTTTTTCGAGTGGAAAGACTTTTGTAACATCCATTCGGTCACGGGAAGCCGGACAGGTATGTGGGACTTGAACCCACTAAAACCACTCGGAGTTGAAGTCTACCGCTTTGGAGCCGGGACTGTGTGCTATTCTCGCTCCATTGGCTGCTTCAACAAAGTCACTGATGCATGTGGTTAGAAACATGCTATTTCAGCAAGCGTCAAAGAAATGGACATACAAACATATATACGCTTGAAAAACATTACCCTCCTAGTGGCGCAGTCGGGTAAAAATGTTTCGTTCTCCGTGATTATGGTACAACATCTATACCTTCTTATATTATTTCTAGAGTGTCAAAAAAGATTTTTGTCCATGTTTACAATTTAAGATTTATAAACTAATGATACCTGCCAGCCCTGGAATAACAGACTGTCTTTCTTATACGTCAAAGTCTCATATACCATTCAGTATTGTATAGAGGAGAAACTAGAAAGTAGATAAGTCCAAGTAACAAATAGGAGGTCGGCTGAAAATTAGACGAGGCGCGTGCCGTGAGCTGAGAGTGGACGCACGCCTGGACTACTTTACTCCTTGTGTAAGGAAACGGGATTAATAGGACCTTTAGTGACCTTAAAAGCCTTAAAAGACCTTTTAGTTTGGTGGTTTCAACGTTAGCCTATTGAAATGGGAGACTTAAGTTTGAATCCGGGGCCTCAAACTCTTTTATCAGTAGCTTCGGTGAAGGAAGACATCGTTTCTGTTTTGTTTTTTTTTTTTTTGTTTCAGGACTGTTCCTGAAAACGAGCTTTTAGTGCCACAATCGACAAAATTCGATTAGGGCTATACTTGTGGGCACTCTATACGGATGACTATTAGCTCCAGTGCAAGTATCATAGTTTTTACTTGATTACTGAACTATGAAAAAGACCACAATGTGAGTTCAGTTCAGATAAGGGTATTGGACGTATTTTTCATTACGTCACATAAAGATGCTAAAATTCAACAAAAAAAAAACATTTATCTTTTACATTATAGGTACTAGACAACGCCCGCGGATTCGCCCGCGGAAAAGTAGTTAAAAATATTTGATTTATCCCAATCGAAGCTATAATCGAGATAAAATCTATCCAATGTCCTATTCCTGGATGCAAACTATCTGTGTACCAAGTTTCAGCTTAATCCGTTCAACGGTTAGAGCGTGGAGGACTTACAAATATCCAAATATCTTTCACATTTATAATATCAGTATGATATTCTCGCTTATATGTCTATATTTAGCTGTCTCTCCGCTCTCAGTAGTGTGCAGTTTTAAAAAGCACTTAATAACGCACCAGCTATTCAATTCAAGGCCTACGAAAAGTTTTGGCAAAATACTTGTGACCTATTTTTAGTTTT